>PGTU02000009.1:20285624-20489870 GCA_002896215.2 Cicer echinospermum | reverse complement strand
GTGGGAGTAATTCTTCATATTTGTTGAGTTATGAACAATTTCTATTTTGTAAATTTTGAATTGATCAATTGTGTTATTTTATCGTTATTCGAGGTGAAATTAATTGTCTCTAAATTTAGAACTTGCTTTTTATATCAAAAATATTTATTTAATAAACATCAACTATATTCGATATTAAGGATTTTTTTTTTTATTAAAAATTTTATGCAAAGCATTTTGTGTAAGTGTGAATGTGACGCCTTGAACCTTAAAGTATTTTAAAAAAAAGAATATATATATACTCTAATTTGGAAACCGCTGCGAATCTCTTTAAAAACTAGTGCAATTTTACTTTTATTTCAATTTGGGTTCAGGTGTAACAGGTATGGTAGTAAAACATGAATTTATTTGAATTTGTTCAAATAATTAAAAATAAATTAAATTAAAGAGATGTAAATAAGAAATATTTCATTATATCACTTCCATCAATCCATACAAGAGATAAGATAAAAAAAAGCAAAAAGACTCTGATTCACAAAGGGTATATGTCAAATAAAATTATATATTTTTTTTGATTTGTTTGTTGTTTTTTTTTTTTATGAATGAAATTGGGAACTTTGTCATTAAAGCATCACGATAATGTGGACCCAATTTATTTGCTAGATCAATGAATCTCTAATTTTGATGCTCTTTTTAAAGAAATAAAAATGGTTTCAAAAATTACAAAATAATTAAAAATATTATCACTTATTTTTTTAATTAATTGAACAAAATTGAGTACTACAAAATGTTTACTAAATCTTTTAATAAAAATTTATCTGTATTAATTATACTAAAATCTTTTACTTGTATTTAAATGTTATTTGATGATTTTTTTATATCTTTTTACTTTTATTATTTATTATTTAATATAAGAAAAACCAATTTTGAAAATTGGATTATCAAATAGTTTTTATAATTCTCTACTCAAAAACTGTTTTAAAAAATTTAATTACTAAATAGATTTTCTTTTTTTCTCATATCTAAAACTGTTTTGTGAAACAAGTATATCAAACAATTTTTCCCCTTAGTTCTATTACTTAAAACAGTTTTATCAACCAAATTTATAAAACAAATTTAAAAAACTAAAATACAAAACTGTTTCAAGCATGCATTTAATTTTAATTTTTACTTTAAAATACTATAATAGAAATTTGTTTTCAAAAACAATTTTACAAAATCGTGTATTCAAATAAATTTTTTATTTTTACAAACTGAAAAACTATTTCTCAAAACTAAAGGCTTGTTTGATTCAGTTTAAAAAAATATAATTCTTTAATTAAAAATTAGAAAACTTAAAAACTTATTTGTTTAATAATGTTTTAAAAAATTGTTTTTAAGAATTGTTTTCAATTTGGTTGTATTTTTAAAAAGCAAAATAGCTAAAAAAATTATTTATAAAAAATCAATTAGATGCTTAGCTAAGGAGTAAGCCCCCACAGTTGTTCCAGTGAAAACAACCTTCGATAATTGTTTACAAATCAATACTGATTTTCAATCATTAACAATAGGCTCAATGCAATTATAGTAAACATGTTTATAAAAATGCTTGATACTTGAGTAAAATCATGGAAAGCATAAATGAATCATGACATTTTTATTGATAAAGTTTCTCGAATTATAATTAATATAATAATTAATTACAATAATTTATTCAGATTACCCACTAACTCCCAATATAAGTCTTAAACAAACTAAGCAATAATTATTTCTCCACATATTGAACCAAACTTTAATCGCGTGCTCTATTAGGTATGTGGATACACATATTTGTGAAATTACATGTCCAATACGTAATTGTACAATATGTTATTATTTTTCAAATCTTCCATACATATTGTACAGACTATTTGCGTGTAAATATAGTGTGGATAAATGAATTGTACAAAATTTAATCTAAACTCATCCATACTCACCATAATTTGTACTGTTCACCAAATTCTATCGGTTCATCAGATTCTATCGTTCACCAATTCTATCGGTTCATCAGATTCTATCGTTTGACCGTTTGTATGGGACTGGTTAACGAGATCTATACCAGTCAACCAACCAAAGGTAAAACAAATAAATAAATAAACAAGACAAAAATTGTTATGATAATCATAAACAATACAAAATAGTAAGGGAAATGTATCATCGTCTTCATATTCCTGAAGAAAAAAAAAACATATGATAATGTTATCACCACCACTTACTAAAAAATTAAAAATAAAAAAGAATAGTTAAATAAATTTTTTTAAATGTTATAATGTTTAAAATAAAAATAACAAACATGTAAAAACTTTAAAATAAGTTTAAATTACTTTTATGAAGAACTCTTTATATTGATTGTAATATGTGTTCAAAAAAATTCTTTAATTAATATTTTTATATATTTCAAGAGAGATAAAAAATATTTTACATAATAATTATCTAAGGCTAAAAAATGTATTTTTTTACATAAAATAAAAAAAATTTAGTAATAATAAATACTTATTTAACCCATATTACACTTATTTTTGGTTAATATTTCAACCCTCGACCTTATATTTTTCAAACCTTATGAAATAACACCAAAATCAATGCCCCTAATATACTACGGTGTACTGGATCATCAGTTCAACCCACTTGTCATTTAACTTTCAAAGGCTCCAACGCGAATTATGTATTAAAACTATATTAAACCCACTAAAATATCAAATTATTAATTCAAAAAGATTAGAAATGAATGAAAAAGAGAGGATGACAAATGAGAAGAATCTAATCTCTACAAATACACATAGTATACTTTTTTACTCAAATTAATAAGTATGATTACAAGTGCTTGTGGCGAGAGGTGGGTAGATTGAGCGAGCGCTTCAGGCGTGGAAGCGATCCAATTGGACGAAATGGGAGTGAAGACTCACATAGCAACGGTTTGATGTTGATGGACTGATACACAAAACTGAATATTTCATTGTAATGTCAACACTAGTGGCCAAATGGTTCGAAAGCTGTGGAATTTACTTGGATGGGGAAGTTGCATTTTTTGCATAAATACAATTGTATATAAAACAAGGTTTGTCATTTTATAACTTTATGAGGATAAATGTTCGGAGTTCCATTTGAATTCATGCTTTTTCTAGTTGTTTATATGAAATGGAAGTCGTGATAATATATGGGCTTACATTTTGGTTTTATGATTTTTCATATTGAAATAGCTCAAATCCATCTTCACAAGTTAATTCTCCACTATCACCTACCAGTTGTAAAGATAACTAGAATTTATTAAGGATCTTGCTTAATGTTGGTGTGCACAAGATCAATTTAAGTTGAATCATGATATCTAGAATATGTAAAACATGAGATACATTGCAAGCATAACAATTAATATTTACAGTATCTTTATAAACAAAAGAAAATCTTTAATTACAATTTCCTGTTTCATTTTTAAAAATATTAAGCTCTACCTAAAGATGAACATGATGAAGGAAAAAATTCATGAAAAGATTAAAACTCTCGCCTTTTTCTATCTTTATGCACTTTCTTCAACTAGCACAGTTGCCACCAACACTCCATTAAAATCATAATACAAGAAACATAAGCAATAAACATTGTATTATGTTGAAATGGATAGCAACCCCTTGGTCAAATAAATAGGAGAAGATAGAGCAAAATGATAAATAAATAATAAATTAAAATTAAATTTTTTACCGTAAATAATACGAAGACCAAATTAAAGCATGGCAATGGAAGTGAAAATGGTGGCCATTCATATCTATAAGAACAACTATATTTGCAAAACAAAATTTTATTACCTATTTTAAGAATTTAATTTACTTAGTGTAAATAGTTTCAAGACCACTTATAGAATTATGCAGTACTAATTGAATGTCATCACAGATAATAAAATAGCCAATTTTTAAAGAAAGAGACAATTGATACTCAACAAGAATAGAGAAACAAACAACTAAACATTAATCTCACTATTTCAAAAACAAATTTGACACATTAAAAGGAGATTATACTCAAATTGAAGATAATTTAAAACATATTTGCTTGAAGTGGCGATACATGTTTGGATTGTATCAAGGGTAGCAGTCCAAAATAATACCAATAAAGAGATTAAGTACCTGCTTGAAGTGGCGATACTTTTGTTTAAAATATATAAGCTATAGTTATTAGTTACTCAATTTCTATATATAGATCTTTAGTTCAATAAAGGAGATTAAGTACCTTCTTACACACAAGTAAGACAAATACAATATAATGTTTTGTTGTGAAAATAATTTTATATTTCTATATGTATCAAAACAAAGAAATCTATTATTTTTATTTTTTGATCAAAGTTGGACTAAAAATTAAATGCTCTAACAATGAAAGAATCATGGTAAATTACAAGATTGTGTTAAATAATTTTTTTTGTACTATAAAATTTTAATATTTATAGTTTTAATAAAAAAATCTTAATTTTTGTCCTAAAAATTGATTATATTATTTTTTTAGTCTCTTCTTTTATGTTTAGTTATTATGCATCATTTATACTTTTGAATAATTTTGTATAGGTATCTTTAGAATATTATAAAAACTTCTCACATAAAAGTTTACAATTATTTAACAAAAAGGTGGATTAAAAATTAAATATTTAAGTGGAAAAAGTATAAGATTAATATTTAATTATTTTTTGTCAAAAAATGTCAAAATATTTACAAGAAAAATGTTATCATATTCTAAACACGACGATAAAAAAACTATTTAAAAATTTTAAAAAATATTATGAGTCGAATTAAAAGCACTACATACAAAAAATTATTTGAAGACAAAAAAAATTAATAAGTTTTTTATAAAAACTAAAATAAAATATTAAATTTTTACCAAAGACTAAAATAAATCTTAATCTAAATGATGATTAAACAATTTAACATGTCTTCTTCTTATATATAAAATTGAAACAATTAGACAAATTCTTTATCTAACCGGACTCTATTAAATTAAAAATTAGTGAAAATTGATCTGTTTTGCACTTGCTTTTGTTTCCATATTTTAATTTAGACAAAAAACAAAAAGAAAATATATTCTATGATTTAGTTAATTATAAACACACACACACACACGATATCTTAGTTTAAATCATGACATTTTCTCTAACAAAAATATATCATGATTGGTCATTCAAGTGAAAATTTGGTCATATGTTATATTTATTATTATAATATATATTACTAATTGGCTTCTATTATTTCTCGTCCCGAGAACTCTGAAGTACTAAGATTCCATCCTCAAAAAAGAGCTAAGTCAATTTTATTTTATTTTTTTCTACTAATTGAACAATGATTCAACAATGAAACCCTAGATTGTTGTTTTAACTTTTTAAGTTGATTGATTTTATATATATAATATTATGATGGTTTATATCTAATATGGATTTAATTGGTCTATATCTAATATAGATTTAATTTGTATATATTGATAACATAAGACTTTTCTATATCAGCATTAATCAAATCATTCATTGTAGATTTTTGTGGATTATTATTAGTTGGATGTCCATTCCAATATATTTGTTTATACAAACAATCAATTAAATAAAAATATATGGTTGTAAATTAATCTCCAATATATATATATATATATATATTCAAATACTTATAACATAAAATTTTAAATTAAACCTCTAGAGCTAACATGTTTTAGAGGACGTCCAAAAGTGTACGCTGGTCATTCATACTTCAACAAAATTAAGGGTATGGATTAGTCGTTTTGACTTTAAAAATATCAATCAATCATTTTGACTTCAAAGAAAAAACAAAGCGGACAACTCAGTTCTTTGGGCTACAACAAAATATGGTGCGGGCCAGACATCTCAACTTCAAAGAAAAAATTAAAGGTGCAAGTTAGTAATCTTAATTTCAAAGAAAAAATAGAGTGCAAAGATAAGTCATCTCAACTTCAAATGAAAGATAAACGATGTGTGTTTGTCATCTCAACTTCGAATAAAATTAAGGTGTGTTTTAGTTATTTCGGCTTTAAAGAAAAATAATAGATGATGGTCTGTCATCACGACTTTTAAAAAATAAAATATGAGAGTTAGTCCTATCAATTTCAAAGGGAAAATAAAGGGTGATGGCATAGTCAGCCATTCCGACATCAAATTTATACACTTCTTGAAATATTATAATAATTTTATTGAATGAACATTTTCTTTTATTTGCATTCATTTTTTTAGCTTAGTTATATTTTTGGTCCTTACAAATATACAATACTTTAATTTTAGTTCTAACAAATTTTTTTTTAATACCTACAATATAAGTTTTTTATCTTATAAGAGACGATAAATTTCACCATAATCAACTCACACAACTATGAATCTCGATTCGAATCCGAAACTTTAAATCATTATTTTTATTTCTGGTGGGTTTTTCATTTTAAAATCATTGATGTAACAAAGTTTTGACGAGGAAGCATTATTGACTCACCTAATAATACTCTTGAGTCAGATTATTAATTTTATTTTCAACTAAACAAATTATAATTTTCTATCAACAAAGAATTGATCCCCCTCAGTCAAAAAATAAAATAAAATTGAACCTCTTATTGTGTTCATTTTTCTTTTTTATGTGAGTTCACCTACGTTGTTGGGTTTTCAAACTTTCTTAATTACGCAATCTGAGTTCACGTACGTTTACGTGAATTCATATTGCGTACATATTGAGGGTTAAATTTTCAAACTTCATTGATTACGCAAAATGAGTTCACGTACGTTTACGTAAATTCAGATTGGGTACATTTTGAGGGTTGCATTTTCAACTCCATTGATTACGCAATTTGAGTTCACGTATGTTTACGTTAATTCAGATTGCGTGGTTACTGAAATTTTTATTTTTTTAACTATATGTGAATTCAGTTCAAGTAACACCAGAACTTACGTGAACTGAGTTCACGTAAAAATTCCCAGATTTAGAAGGAAAAAATAGAACTCAATGTTATGGTTAGTGAGGTATGGTGATTTTTTATGTGAGTTATGAGATGGGTTGAATGTTGATGAATGTGAGTTATGAGTTAATAAATTGTAACTTGATAAATGGCATTTGAGTATTTTTCATTTTTTATAATTTTGAGTGGTGTGAGTAGCAATTTAAGCGGTGTTGGGTAGCATTATTGAAAAATGAAAGGTAAAAATTAAATATTTTATAATAATTAAAAAAGATAAAATTATATTTAACATGGATGAAGAGTAGCAAATATAGATGGGGTGCAGGGTAGAAACGGTGATATATATTTACACTTAATGATGGTCCATCACGGTTACACATGATATATAATATTAGTGGATAGCCCAAAAGGAAATAAGTGTGCTAAGCTTCTTTTTTAACATGAGATAAATCATAAATATATCTATACTAATAAGATAAAATATGAGGGTTGTTTTGTTTTAATATAAAGAATGTTGCAGATCTAGAGTCATTTTGAATAGGTGATGGTGTTAAACATGAATTTATTTGAATTTTGTTCAATAATTAAAAATAAATTTAAATTAAATAGACGTAAATAAGAAACTATTTCATTATATCACTTTCCATCAAATCAAACAGAGAGATAAAATAAAAAAGAAGAAAAAAAAACTCTGATTCACAGAGGGGTATATGTCACATAAATTATATATTTTTTGATTTGTTGTTTTTTTTTTGTTTGATATTTTTTTTATGAATATAAATTGGGAACTTTGTTATTTAAAGCATCACGATATGTGGACTCAATTTATTTGCTAGATCAATGAATCTCTAATTTTGATGCTCTTTTAAAGAAATAAAAATGGTTTCAAAATTACAAAATAAATTAAAAATATTATCACTTATTTTTTTATTTATTTGAACAAAATTGAGTACTACAAAATGTTTACTAAAATCTTTTAATAAAAATTTATGTATTAATTATACTAAAACCTTTTTACTTTGTAATTTAAATGGTTATTAGATGATTTTTTCTATCTTTTTACTTTTATTATTTATTATTTAATATAAGAAAAATCAATTTTAAAAATTGAATTATCACAATAGTCCTTTTTAATTCTCAACTCAAAAACTGTTTTAAAAAATTCAATTACTAAATAGATTTGTTTTTTCTCATATCTAAAACTGTTTTCTGAAACAAGTATCTCAAACAATTTTTTTCCTTAATCTATTCCTTAAAACAGTTTTTTCAATCCAATTTAATAAAAAAAAAAATTAAAAAAACCAAAATACAAAAATTGTTTCAAACATGCATTTAACTTTGATTTTTTCTTTTAAAAAGACTATAATAGAAATTAGTTTTTAAAACAAATAAATAAATTTTATATTTTTACAAACTGCAAAACTATTTCTCAAACTAAAGGCTTGTTTGATTCAGTTTAAAAAAATATAATTCTTTAATTAAAATTAGAAAACTTAAAAACTTGTTTGTTAATAATGTTATGAAAATTGTTTTTAAGAATTGTTTTCAATTTGTGGTATTTAAAAGCAAAATAGCTAAAAAAAATTATTTATAAAAAATCAATTAGATGCTGAGCTAAGGAGTAATCCCTACCACGGGTTGTCCAGTGAAACAAACTTGATAATTGTTGTACAAATCAACTAATGATTTTCAATCATTAACAATAGACTCATATGCAATATGGTAAAAATGTTTATAAAAAGCTTGATATTAGAGTAAATCATTGAAAAAGCATAAATGCATCATGACATTTTATTGATAAAGTTTCTCGAATAATAATAATAATTACAAATAATTTTATCAGGTTACCACACTAACTCCCAATATAAGTCTTAAAACAAACTAAGCAATAATTATTTCTCCACATATTGGACAAACTTTATCGCGTGCTCCTATTAGGTATGTGGATACACAATATTTGTGAAATACATGTCCACATAGTTAAGCTGTACAATATGTTATTTATTTTTCAAAATATTCCATACATATTGTATAGACTATTTGATTAAATATGGTATGGATAGATGAATTGTACAAAATTTAATGTAGAAACTCATCCATACTCACCATAATTTGTACTGGTTCACCAGATTCTATCAGTTCACCGGATTCTATCGATTTGCCCGTTTGTAATGGTGAACTGATTTGACGAGATCTATATCGGTCAACCAACAAAGGTAAAACAAATAATAAAAATAAAACAAAGACAAAAATTGCTATGATAATCATAAGCAATACAAAATGAGCATGGGAAATGGTATCATCGTTCTTCATATTTCCTCAAGAAAAAAAAAACATAAGAAATGTTATCACCACCACTTACTCAAAAGAAAAAATTATTATTATTAATTTACATAAGTTTTTTTAAAAAATTATGTGCATTTTAAAATATAAATGATTTTAACGTAATAAATGCAGGTAGGGAATGAGCTTGGAGCTGACAAAAACCATACAAGGCAAAACTCGCAGCCATGGTTGCATTAGGATGTGCTTTCGTATGGGCTTCATCAATGTGGCATGGACTGTGATTCTTAGATATGGGTGGGCCGCGTTGTTTACAAATGATGAGCCCGTAAAAGCTTTGGTTGCATCGGTCATGCCAATCATGGGCCTATGCGAGATTGGAAACTGCCCACAACAACGGGGATGTGGCATCCTTCGTGGCACGGCCCGTCATTGGTGCTAACATTAATTTGGTTCATTTTACTTTGTGGGTACACCGGTTGCTGTGGGCTTGGCATTTTTGGTTCAAAATTGGGGTTTAGTGGGCTTTGGTTTGGGCTTTTGTCTGCGCAGGTGGCATGTGCTTTGTCAATTCTATATGTTGTTGTGGTACGTACGGATTGGGAAGCAGAGGGCTTTGAAGGCAGAGAAGCTAACAAGAGGGGTAGAGATGGGAAATTGGAACGGAAGTAAGAATAAAGACAAAATGATAGATGATGAGGAAAACAAGGGTTTGTTGGTGTATGAAATGGGAACAAAATTGACATTTGATAATATAAATGGTTTTTGTTTGGGTATGGTATTCAAAATCCATTTATTTACTCTAAACATCATATTTTATATTTAATTTAATTATTTTGAATTTAATTAAATAGTTTCTTTAATTTTGCCTTTGGGGTACAGGTATATTTAATTTAATTGGATGGGATATAGCTTGAATGTGAGAATCTGACATTTTGGTTGTGAGAACTATTGATGATATTATTATTTCATATTTCCTCTAAGCATTTATTTATCTTAAAATAGCTATACATGGCTATGTGCATTTTGATCAACTATGTTAACCAATAAATTATTGTGATATACATGTAAAAGATGTCAAATAAATTTACACCATAACACTATATCTATGATTATTTTGATATATCTAGTTTTTTTTTATAGTTTTTTTAAATTTATTTAACTCGTTAATATGCTTTTCACATTCATATCCTAATCTCTACAAATACACCGTAGTATACTTTTTTTTTACTCAAATTAATTAATTAATGATTACAAGTGCTTGTGGCGAGGGGTGGTTGGTTGAGCGAAGCGCTTCGGCGTTGGAAGCGATTCCAAATCCGAAATGAGAGTGAAGGACTCACAGAAGCAACGGTTTGATGTTGATGGACTGATGCACAAAACTGAATATTTCATTGTAATGTGAACACTAGTTTACCAAAATGGTTCGAAAGTGTAGACTTTACTTGAATGGGGGAAGTTGCATTTTTTGCATAAATACAATTGTATATAAAACAAGAGTTTGTCATTTTATAACTTTATGAGAATAAATGTTTGATATTCCAATTTTGAATTCATGCTTTTTTTAGTTGTTTATATGAAATTGGAAGTCGGTGATATTATATGGGGCTTACATTTTTGGTTTTAAGATTTTTCATATTGAAAATAGCTCAAAATCATCTTCAACAAGTTAATGTCTCCAACTATCTCCTTACCAGTTGTAAAGAATAACTAGAATTTATATTAGACTTGCTTAATGTTTGGTAGCAACAAGAATCAATTTAAGTTTGAATCATGATGTCTAGAATATGTAAAACATGAGAGAAGACATTGCAAGCATAACAATTAATATTTACAGGTATCTTTATAAACAAAAAGAAAATTCTTTAATTTTACAATTTCCGTTTCATTTTAAAAATATTAAGCTCTTACCTTAAAAGATGAACACGGTGAAAGGAAAATTCAAATGAAAAGGATTAAACTCTCACCTTTTTCTATCTTTATGCACTTTCTTCTCAACTAGCACAATTGCCACCAACACTCCATTAAAATCATAATACAAGAAACATAAGCAATAAACATTGGTATTATGTGAAATGGAGTAGCACCCCTTGGCTCAAATAAATAGGAGAAAGATAGAGCAAAATGATAAATAAATAAATAAATAAATTAAAATTAAATTTTTTTACCGTAAATAATACAAGATCAAATTAAGCATGGCAATGGAAGGTGAAAATGGTGGCCAGTTCATATCTATAAGAACAACTATACTTGCAAAACAAAATTTAATTACCTGTTTTAAGAATTAATTTAATTAGTGTAAATAGTTTCAAGACACTTATAGAATTATGCAGTACTAATTGAATATCATCACAGATAATAAAATAGTCAAATTTTTAAAGAAAGAGACAATTGATACTAAAAAAGAATAGAGAAAACAAACAACTAACCATTAATCTCACTATTTTTAAAAACAAATTGTGACACATTTAAAAGGAGATTATACTCAAATTGAAGATATTTAAAACATATTTGCTTGAAGTGGCGATACATGTTTTGGATTGTATCAAGGGTAGCAGGCTAAATAATACCAATAAAGGAGATTAAGTACCTGCTTGAAGTGGCGATACTTTTTGTTTAAAATTATATAAGCTATAGTTATTAGTTACTCAATTTCTATATATAGATCTTTAGTTCAATAAAGGAGATTAAGTACCTGCTTTACACACAAGTAAGACAAATATAATATAATGTTTTGTTGTGAAAATATTTTATATTTCTATATGTATCAAAACAAAGAAATCTATTATTTTTATTTTTGGATCAAAGTTGGACTAAAAATTAAATGCTCTAACAATGAAAGAATCATGGTAAATTACAAGATTGTGTTAAATAATTTTTTTTGTACCTATAAAATTTTAATTTTATAGTTTTAATAAAAAAATCTTAATTTTTTGTCCCTAAAAATTGATTATATTATTTTTAGTCTCTTATTTTATGTTAATTATTATGTATCATTTATACTTTTGAATAATTTTTTATAGGTATCTTTAGAATATTATAAAAACTTCTCACTAAGTTTAGAATTATTTAACAAAAGGTGGATTAAAATTAAATATTTAAGTGGAAAAAGTATAAGATTAATATTTAATTATTTTTTGTCAAATATTTACAAGAAAAATATTTATCATATTCTAAACACGACGATAAAAAAAACTATTTAAAAATTTAAAAAAATATGTATGAGTCAAATTAAAAGCACTAACATACACAAAAATTATTTGAAGACAAAAAAATTAATAAGTTTTTTATAAAATCTAAAAATAAAATATTAAATTTTACAAAGACTAAAAATAAATCTTAATCTAAATGATGATTAAAAACAATTTAACATGTCTTCTTCTTATATATAAAATTGAAACAATTAGACAATTCTTTATCTAACCGACTCTATTAAATTAAAAATTAGTGAAAATTGATCTGTTTGCACTTGCTTTTGTTTCCATATTTTAATTTAGACAAAAACAAAAAAAAAGTATTCTATGATTTAGTTTAATTATAAACACACACACACACACACACACGATATCTTAGTTTAAATCATGACATTTTCTCTAACAAAAATATATCATGATTGGTCATTCAAGTGAACATTTGGTCATATGTTATATTTATTATTATAATATATATTACTAATTGGCTTCTATTATTTCTCGTCCCGAGAACTCTGAAGTACTAAGATTCCATCCTCAAAAAAGAGCTAAGTCAATTTTATTTTATTTTTTTCTACTAATTGAACAATGATTCAACAATGAAACCCTAGATTGTTGTTTTAACTTTTAAGTTGATTGATTTTATATATATAATATTATGATGGTTTATATCTAATATGGATTTAATTGGTCTATATCTAATATAGATTTAATTTGTATATATCGATAACATAAGACTTTTCTATATCAGCATTAATCAAATCATTCAGTGTAGATTTTTGTGGATTATTATTAGTTGGATGTCCGTTCCAATATATTTGTTTATACAAACAATCAATTAAATAAAAATATATGGTTGTAAATTAATCTCCAATATATATATATATATATATATATATATATATATATATTCAAATACTTATAACATAAAATTTAAATTAAACCTCTAGAGCTAGCATGTTTTAGAGGACGTCCAAAAGTGTACGCTGGTCATTCATACTTCAACAAAATTAAGGGTATGGATTAGTCGTTTTGACTTTAAAAATATCAATCAATCATTTTGACTTCAAAGAAAAAACAAAGCGGACAAATCAGTTCTTTGGGCTACAACAAAATATATGGTGTGGGCCCAGACATCTCAACTTCAAAGAAAAAATTAAAGGTGCAAGTTAGTAATCTTAATTTCAAAGAAAAAATAGAGTGCAAAGATAAGTCATCTCAACTTCAAATGAAAGATAAACGATGTGTGTTTGTCATCTCAACTTCGAATAAAATTAAGGTGTGTTTTAGTTATTTCGGCTTTAAAGAAAAATAATAGATGATGGTCTATCATCACGACTTTTAAAAAATAAAATAAAAAATATGAGAGTTAGTCCTATCAATTTCAAAGGGAAAATAAAGGAGTGATGGCATAGTCAGCCATTCCGACATCAAATTTATACACTTCTTGAAATATTATAATAATTTTATTGAATGAACATTTTCTTTTATTTGCATTCATTTTTTTAGCTTAATTATATTTTTGGTCCTTACAATTATACAATACTTTAATTCTAGTTCTAACAATTTTTTTTTAATACCTACAGTATAAGTTTTTTATCTTATAAGAGACGATAAATTTCACCATAATCAACTCACACAACTATGAATCTCGATTCGAATCCGAAACTTTAAATCATTATTTTTATTTCTGGTGGGTTTTCATTTTAAAATCCTTGATGTAACAAAGTTTTGACGAGGAAGCATTATTGACTCACCTAATAATACTCTTGAGTCAGATTATTAATTTTATTTTTCAACAAAAACAAATTATAATTTTCTATCAACAAAAATTGAATCCCCCTCATGCAAAAAATAAAATAAAATTGAAACCTCTTGATTCTGTTCATTTTCTTTTTTATCTGAGTTCACCTACGTTGTTGGGTTTTCAAACTTTCTTAATTACGCAATCTGAGTTCACGTACGTTTACGTGAATTCAGATTGCGTACATATTGAGGGTTAAATTTTCAAACTTCATTGATTACGCAATATGAGTTCACGTACGTTTACGTAAATTCAGATTGCGTACATATTGAGGGTTGCATTTTCAAACTCCATTGATTACGCAATCTGAGTTCACGTACGTTTACGTTAATTTAGATTGTGTGGTTATTGAAATTTTTGTTTTTTTAAACCATATGTTAATTCAGTTCACGTAACACCAGAACTTACGTGAACTGAGTTCACGTAAAATCCCCAGGTTTAGAAGAAAAAAAAATATGAACTCAAATACAGACCAACAAACATACATTTTTATGTAGATTTAACCACAATGTAATGATCAAACTAATGTGTTGTAGGTTATGAGTGAGTGATGTAAGTTTTTAATGATTATGAGAGGTATGGTGATTTTTTATGTGAGCTATGAGATGGGTTGAATGTTGATGAATGTGAGTTATGAGATGAGTTGAATGTTGATGAATGTGAGTTATGAGTTAATAAATTTGTAACATTGATAAAAGGACATTTTGAGTATTTTCATTTTTTTATAATTTTGAGGGGTGTGAGTAGCAATTTAAGGGTGTTGGTAGCATCATTGAAAAATGAAAGGTAAAAAAATTTAAATATTTTTAATAATAATTAAAAAGATAAAATTATATTTTTACATGGATTGAAGAGTAGCAAATATAGATGGGGTGCAGGGTAGAAAACGGTGATATATATTTACACTTAATGATGGTCCACCACGGTTACACATGATATATAATATTAGTGGATAGCCCAAAAGGAAATAAGTGTGCTAGCTTCTTTTTTAACATGGGATAAATCATAAATATACTTATACTAATAAGATAAAATGTGAGGGTTTGTTGTTGTTTTAATATAAAGAATGTTGCAGATCTAAGAGTCATTTTGAATAGGTGATGGTGTAAACATGAATTTATTTGAATTTTGTTCAAATAATTAAAAATAAATTTAAATTAAATAGATGTAAATAAGAAATATTCATTATATCACTTTCCATCAAATCAAACAGAGAGATAAAATAAAAAAGAAGAAAAAAAACTCTGATTCACAGCGGGGTATATGTCACATAAAATTATATATTTTTTGATTTGTTGTTTTTTTTTGTTTGATATTTTTTTTATGAATAAAATTGGGAACTTTGTTATTAAAGCATCACGATAATGTGGACTCAATTTATTTGCTAGATCAATGAATCTCTAATTTTGATGCTCTTTTTAAAGAAATAAAAATGGTTTCAAAAATTACAAAATAATTAAAAATATTATCACTTATTTTTTTATTTATTTGAACAAAATTGAGTACTACAAAATGTTTACTAAAATCTTTTAATAAAAATTTATGTATTAATTTATACTAAAACCTTTTACTTGTATTTAAATGTTATTAGATGATTTTTTTCTATCTTTTTACTTTTATTATTTATTATTTAATATAAGAAAAATCAATTTTAAAAATTGAATTATCAAATAGTCTTTTTAATTCTCAACTCAAAAACTGTTTTAAAAAATTCAATTACTAAATAGATTTGTTTTTCTCATATCTAAAACTGTTTTCTGAAACAAGTATCTCAAACAATTTTTTCCTTAATTCTATTCCTTAAAACAGTTTTTTCAATCCAATTTATAAAAAAAAAATTAAAAAACCAAAATACAAAATTGTTTCAAACATGCATTTAACTTTGATTTTTTTACTTTTTAAAAAGACTATAATAGAAATTAGTTTTTAAAAACAAATCAAATAAATTTTATATTTTACAAACTGAAAAACTATTTCTCAAAACTAAAGGCTTGTTTGATTCAGTTTAAAAAAAATATAATTCTTTAATTAAAAAATTAGAAAAACTTAAAAACTTGTTTGTTAATAATGTTATGAAAAAATTGTTTTTAAGAATTTTTTTCAATTTGGTGGTATTTAAAAGCAAAATAGCTAAAAAAAAATTATTTATAAAAAATCAATTAGATGCTTGAGCTAAAGAGTAATCCCTACCACGGTTGTCCAGTGAAAAAAAACTTGATAATTGTTGTACAAATCAACTAATGATTTTCAATCATTAACAATAGACTCATATGCAATATGGTAAAATGTTTATAAAAAGCTTGATATTAGAGTAAATCATTGAAAAAGCATAAATGCATCATGACATTTTTATTGATAAAGTTTCTCGAATAATAATTAATTACAAATAATTTTATTCAGGTTACCACACTAACTCCCAATATAAGTCTTAAAACAAACTAAACAATAATTATTTCTCCACATATTGGACAAACTTTATCGCGTGCTCCTATTAGGTATGTGGATACACAATATTTGTGAAATACATGTCCACATAGTAAGCTGTACAATATGTTATTATTTTCAAAATCTTCCATACATATTGTACAGACTATTTGATTAAATATGGTGTGGATAGATGAATTGTACAAAATTTAATGTGGAAACTCATTCATACTCACCATAATTTGTACTGGTTCACCAGATTCTATCAGTTCACCGGATTCTATCGATTTGCCCGTTTGTAATGGTGAACTGATTTGACGAGATCTATATCAGTCAATCCAACAAAGGTAAAAACAAATAATAAAAATAAAACAAAGACAAAAATTGCTATGATAATCATAAGCAATACAAAATGAGCATGGGAAATGGTATCATCGTTCTTCATATTTCCTCAAGAAAAAAAAACATAAGAAATGTTATCACCACCACTTACTCAAAAGAAAAAATTATTATTATTAATTTACATAAGTTTTTTTAAAAAATTATGTGCATTTTAAAATATAAATGATTTAACGTAATAAATGCAGGTAGGGAATGAGCTTGGAGCTGACAAAAACCATACAAGGCAAAACTCGCAGCGATGGTTGCATTAGGATGTGCTTTCGTAATGGGCTTCATCAATGTGGCATGGACTGTGATTCTTAGATATGGGTGGGCCGCGTTGTTTACAAATGATGAGCCCGTAAAAGCTTTGGTTGCATCGGTCATGCCAATCATGGGCCTATGCGAGATTGGAAACTGCCCACAAACAACGGGATGTGGCATCCTTCGTGGCACCGGCCCGTCATTGGTGCTAACATTAATTTGGTTCATTTTACTTTGTGGGTACACCGGTTGCTGTGGGCTTGGCATTTTGGTTCAAAATTGGGTTTAGTGGGCTTTGGTTTGGGCTTTTGTCTGCGCAGGTGGCATGTGCTTTGTCAATTCTATATGTTGTTGTGGTACGTACGGATTGGGAAGCAGAGGCTTTGAAGGCAGAGAAGCTAACAAGAGGGGTAGAGATGGGAAATTGGAACGGAAGTAAGAATAAAGACAAAATGATAGATGATGAGGAAAACAAGGGTTTGTTGGTGTATGGAAATGGGAACAAAATTGACATTTGATAATATAAAATGGTTTTTGTTTGGGTATGGTATTCAAAATCCATTTATTTACTCTAACATCATATTTTATATTTAATTTAATTATTTTGAATTTAATTAAATAGTTTCTTTAATTTTGCCTTTGGGGTACAGGTATATTTAATTTAATTGGATGGGATATAGCTTGAATGTGAGAATCTGACTTTTTGGTTGTGAGAACTATTGATGATATTATTATTTCATATTTCCTCTAAGCATTTATTTATCTTAAAATAGCTATACATGGCTATGTGCATTTTGATCAACTATGTTAACCAATAAATTATTGTGATATACATGGTAAAAGATGTCAAATAAATTTACACCATAACACTATATCTATGATTATTTTGATATATCTAGTTTTTTTTTTATAGTTTTTTTTTTTAAAATTTATTTAACTCATTAATATGCTTTTCACATTCATATCCTAATCTCTACAAATACACCGTAGTATACTTTTTTTTACTCAAATTAATTAATTAATGATTACAAGTGCTTGTGGCGAGGGGTGGTTGGTTGAGCGAAGCGCTTCGGCGTTGGAAGCGATTCCAAATCCGAAATGAGAGTGAAGGACTCACAGAAGCAACGGTTTGATGTTGATGGACTGATGCACAAAACTGAATATTTCATTGTAATGTGAACACTAGTTTACCAAAATGGTTCGAAAGTGTAGACTTTACTTGAATGGGGGAAGTTGCATTTTTGCATAAATACAATTGTATATAAAACAAGAGTTTGTCATTTTATAACTTTATGAGAATAAATGTTCGAGATTCCAATTTTGAATTCATGCTTTTTTTAGTTGTTTATATGAAATTGGAAGTCGGTGATATTATATGGGGCTTACATTTTTGGTTTTAAGATTTTTCATATTGAAAATAGCTCAAAATCATCTTCAACAAGTTAATGTCTCCAACTATCTCCTTACCAGTTGTAAAGAATAACTAGAATTTATATTAGACTTGCTTAATGTTTGGTAGCAACAAGAATCAATTTAAGTTTGAATCATGATGTCTAGAATATGTAAAACATGAGAGAAGACATTGCAAGCATAACAATTAATATTTACAGGTATCTTTATAAACAAAAAGAAAAACCTTTAATTTTACAATTTCTGTTTCATTTTAAAAATATTAAGCTCTTACCTTAAAAGATGAACACGGTGAAAGGAAAATTCAAATGAAAAGAATTAAACTCTCACCTTTTTTTATCTTTATGCACTTTCTTCTCAACTAGCACAATTGCCACCAACACTCCATTAAAATCATAATACAAGAAACATAAGCAATAAACATTGGTATTATGTGAAATGGAGTAGCACCCCTTGGCTCAAATAAATAGGAGAAAAATAGAGCAAAATGATAAATAAATAAATAAATAAATAAATAAATAAATAAATAAATAAATAAATTAAAATTAAATTTTTTTACCGTAAATAATACAAGACCAAATTAAGCATGGCAATGGAAGGTGAAAATGGTGGCCAGTTCATATCTATAAGAACAACTATACATACAAAACAAAATTTAATTACCTGTTTTAAGAATTAATTTAATTAGTGTAAATAGTTTCAAGACACTTATAGAATTATGCAGTACTAATTGAATATCATCACAGATAATAAAATAGTCAAATTTTTAAAGAAAGAGACAATTGATACTAAAAAGAATAGAGAAAACAAACAACTAACCATTAATCTCACTATTTCAAAAACAAATTGTGACACATTTAAAAGGAGATTATACTCAAATTAAAGATATTTAAAACATATTTGCTTGAAGTGGCGATACATGTTTTGGATTGTATCAAGGGTAGCAGGCTAAATAATACCAATAAAGGAGATTAAGTACCTGCTTGAAGTGGCGATACTTTTTGTTTAAAATTATATAAGCTATAGTTATTAGTTACTCAATTTCTATATATAGATCTTTAGTTCAATAAAGGAGATTAAGTACATGCTTTACACACAAGTAAGACAAATATAATATAATGTTTTGTTGTGAAAATATTTTATATTTCTATATGTATCAAAACAAAGAAATCTATTATTTTTATTTTTGTATCAAAGTTGGACTAAAAATTAAATGCTCTAACAATGAAAGAATCATGGTAAATTACAAGATTGTGTTAAATAATTTTTTTTGTACCTATAAAATTTTAATTTTATAGTTTTAATAAAAAAATCTTAATTTTTTTGTCCCTAAAAATTGATTATATTATTTTTAGTCTCTTTCTTTTATGTTAATTATTATGTATCATTTATACTTTTGAATAATATTTTATAGGTATCTTTAGAATATTATAAAAACTTCTCACATAAAAGTTTAGAATTATTTAACAAAAGGTGGATTAAAATTAAATATTTAAGTGGAAAAAGTATAAGATTAATATTTAATTATTTTTTGTCAAATATTTACAAGAAAAATGTTTATCATATTCTAAACACGACGATAAAAAAAAACTATTTAAAAAATTTAAAAAATATGTATGAGTCAAATTAAAAGCACTAACATACACAAAAATTATTTGAAGACAAAAAAATTAATAAGTTTTTTATAAAAATTAAAAATAAAAAATTAAATTTTACAAAGACTAAAAATAAATCTTAATCTAAATGACGATTAAACAATTTAACATGTCTTCTTCTTATATATAAAATTGAAACAATTAGACAATTCTTTATCTAACCGACTCTATTAAATTAAAAATTAGTGAAAATTGATTCTTTTGCATTTGCTTTTGTTTCCATATTTTAATTTAGACAAAAAACAAAAAGAAAATGTATTTTATGATTTAGTTAGTTATACAACACACACACGCACACGATATCTTAGTTTAAATCATGACATTTTTTTCTAACAAAAAAATATATCATGATTGGTCATTCAAGTGAAAATTTGATCATATTTTATATTTATTATTATAATATATATTACTAATTGGCTTCTATTATTTCCCGTCCCGAAAACTCTGGAGTACTAATGTTCCATCCTAAAAAAAGAGCTAAGTCAATTTTACTTTATCTTTTTCTATTAATTGAACAATGATTCAACAATGAAACCCTCGATTTTAAGTTGATTGATTTTATATATATAATACTATGATGGTTTATATATAATATGGATTTAATTGGTCTATATCTAATATAGATTTAATTTGTATATATCGATCACATGAGACTTTTATATACCCATTAATCAAATCATTCATTGTAGATTTTTGTGGATTATTATTATTTTGATGTCCATTCCAATATATTTGTTTATACAAACAATCAATTAAATAAAAATATTTGGTTGTAAATTAATCTCCAATATATATATATATATATATATATATATATATATATATATATTCAAATACTTATAACATAAAATTTAAATTAAACCTCTAGAGCTAGCATATTTTAGAGGACGTCCAAAAGTGTACGCTGGTCATTCATACTTCAACAAAATTAAGGGTATGGATTAGTCGTTTCAACTTTAAAAATGTCAATCAATCATTTTGACTTCAAAGAAAAAACAAAGCGGATAAATCAGTTCTTTGGGATACAACAAAATATGGTGTGGGCCAGACTTCTCAACTTCAAAGGAAAAATTAAAGGTGCAAGTTAGTAATCTTAATTTCAAAGAAAAAATAGAGCACAAAGATAAGTCATCTCAACTTCAAAGGAAAGATAAACGATGTGTGTCTGCCATCTTACCTTCGAATAAAATTAAGGTGTGTTTTAGTTATTTCGGCTTTAAAGAAAAATAATAGGTGCTGGTCTGTCATCACGACTTTAAAAAAAATAAAATAAAGAAATAAAATGTGAGAGTTAGTCCTATCAATTTCAAAGGGAAAATAAAGGGTGATGGCATAGTCAGCCATTTCGACATCAAATTTATATACTTCTTTAAATATTATAAATAATGTTATTGAATGAGCATTTTCTTTTATTTGCATTCATTTTTTTTAGCTTAATTATATTTTTGGTCCTTACAAATATACTTTAGTTTTAGTTCTAACAATTTTTAATTTTTTTAATACCTATACTATAAGTTTTTTATCTTATAAGAGACGGTAAATTTCACTATAATCAACTCACACAACTATGAATCTCGATTCGAATCCGAAACTTTAAATCATTATTTTTATTTCTGGTGGGTTTTTCATTTAAAAATCATTGATGTGACAAAGTTTTGAACTGAGTTCACGTAACACCAGAACTTACGTGAACTGAGTTCACGTAAAATCCCCAGGTTTAGAAGAAAAAAAAATATGAACTCAAATACAGACCAACAAACATACATTTTTATGTAGATTTAACCACAATGTAATGATCAAACTGATATGTTGTAGGTTATGAGTGAGGGATGTAAGTTTTTAATGATTATGAGTTATGATTAGTGGGGTATGGTGATTTTTTTATGTGAGTTATGAGATGAGTTGAATGTTGATGAATGTGAGTTATAAGTTAATAAATTTGTAACATTGATAAAAAGGCATTTTGGAGATATTATAAAAGGGCATTGAGAAAAACAAAAATTAATTAATAAATAAATGAATCTATTGACAAAAGTTAAATTAATCTATGTATAAATATATTATGTAGTACATTGAACTGGAGATATTATAAATGAGTAATTTATATATTTATAACCTATTTAAACAAAAACTCAAATTTGAGTTGCTCTAACATATTAAAAGTGTTAAAATGAGTTTAACTATTTTTTTTTTTGTTTAATTGTAGTTTTATTTCTTCTATTTTTACTAATTCATATAATTGATTTCTTTATTTTTAAAGTCGACAGTTTTGATTTATTCTTTAGATACATTAATTTTTGAAGTTTAATGTTAAATTTTTAGAGGATTAACTTCAACATTTTCTATCTACTACAATACAAAAAAACCATTGCTTATTTGAAGAAAAAAAAAACATTGCCATAAGCTAAGAGAACGATTTTACAATTGTGGTGTACCAAAGTGTTGCCTATTGTTTACTCTACGGTATTTGGCAAAAACCGCAACGCTTATGTAAAATCGTAGGCATAGATAGTCTATTAGAACGATTACGGTACTACTATATGGCAACAATTTTAAACTGTTGCTTTGTGATAACCGTTGCACTTGACTATTTTAGAGAACATTTGTACACCGTTGCTGTGAAAATCGGTTCTCTTAAGATGGCTTTAAAGTGAACTACCACAACGATTTTTAATTGTAGTTAAAAAAATTCCATTCTAAACCATTCTATTTAGTATTTTAAAGAACACTTCAAAACTCTTCTCTTTGATTGTATCAAATTAAAAAAAAGAAAAATAGAATATCTGACACACATTTATATAATAGTTCATTTACTAATAAAATTTCTTAACTATATATACAATAATCACTATATAGTATACCCCTAAGACATAATGTCAATCATCATTGTCATAATCAAAATAACATATTCACAATATCCGTTTACATTTATTAAAAAAAACCTAAGCCTCAACATTTGTCTCTTCAACTGGTACTTTCAAATCTTGAAATTCTTTATCGATATCATCAATATTCTTCTAAAAATATAAAATTAATATGTACAAACATTCCCTTCTACAAAACAAATTTTAGATATGTAAGTTACATTAAAAAAATCTAGTAGAGCTTACAATAAAGTAAATGACAAGAAAGGGAGTCAACAAGAGTTCATATAGAGTGAACTAGATAGAGTCCTGATGTTGCATGTTGCTGCATTTAAATTGGTTCCTTACCTGTAACATCATAGTAAGCTGGCCTAATGATGACTAAACCATCCACTGGTTGTACAAAATCGACAATACAAATATCAGGAGTCATTGAAGTTAGTATGTCCTCCAGATAGCTTATTCTACATTCTTGATTAATGAGATGATTTTGGTGCATTTATAAAAATCAATATGGAAGAAACTATACCATAGAACACACTTGGCTCTCAAGCTTTGGTGCCAAACATGTACCCTAGAACAAAAAATTGAGCGTCATAATTAACTTCAAAATATTAACAGAAATCAAAAGCTTGAAAACAATATCTAACACTTTCCTTTCTATTTTTAAATATTCATTGTGTAAACTTCAAGAGATCAAATAATGTCATAGATATATTTGAAAAATGAAGTGAAGAATCAAGCCAAGAGGATAACATAGATGGCAAACCACAAATTCCTATATACTTATTTTTTCTTCGCTTGGAATTGTAAAATCGAAGAGTTAAGTGAATAATAAAAAACCAAAGAGGTTTATAACCACACAAAAACATAGTTCATATATCTCAATAATAAATTATCAGTTAAATGCGAAGGTAACATTTGAATAATAACACAACTAGTAAGAATTTCTCATGAACTCTCAAGTCTAAACACTAATACTTACTTATCACATTTTGTAAACACTTCATATGCACATTAAAAATACTAATGTTCTAACCACTATAACATTTTTAACTTTTTGCCACACTTATCTTGGCAACGGCTAAAAAAATGTGGCTAGAAACGAGAATAGACAACATGTTTTCAAGTGTTGTTTATAACATAGATATAAAATACACTTTCTTGTTTGTTAACATAAAACCGTTGCATATTCGTTTTTAAGGTACGGGTTAAAAAGTGTGGCCGATTTAAACAACACTTTTAAACCATTTGCCTGAGAAGATTTTAAAGCAACATATTATAAATGTGGCCTTAATATAGAAAGTGTAGCCTAAACCATGTTTAAACCACAATACATAACTTTGGGATAAAATAGAAAAAAGTGTTGGTTAAACTAAAACCCTTAATTATTTGCTTAAACCTAATGTCTCAAACTTAATTTTCCCAAATTACATGACCAGTTCCTCACACCAAAAATTTTAGTGCCTGAACCAAAACCCTTAGTGTCTAAACCAAAATCCTTAGTTCCTAAACCAAAACCCTTCTCAATCCTTTCTCAATCGCATTTGTACCGTTCTCCTCCGTCTCATCTTTGCTTTGTCTTTGTCTCCTTGCCTCTCGTCTAAACCCAAAACCCTTCTCAATCGCATATGTCTTTGTTTATGCACCTCTCGTCTGTATCCTTGCATCTATACCGTTCGTCTTCGTCTTCATCTTCGTCTCGCCTCAACCAAAACCTTTTTCGCCTTCGTCTTGCACGACGCCGTCTTGTGCTCTGACTTCTCTCGCCGTCTTGTGCTCCGACAATTCTCGCCATCTTGTGCTCTGACAGCTCGTGTTTGACTTAACCCTCACTAGAAGGTCGCACACATGTAAGAATATGTTTCACCCATCTTCTTTTTTATTCTTGAATTTGTGTTTTGATGTATTTCAATTTCATGTGTGAGTACTTCGTTTTTATTAATTAGTAATTTTATATGATTTATTGAATTATTGGTTGCAATATCTAAATTGTGAAGTTGAAGTTTGAGATTATGTATATGGCTGCTCACCACTGTTTACAAACCTTGTTTATCTGCATTAAATTGAATTTTTTTTTGTCCTTAATATACATGACATTGATGTATTTATGTTACTGAACTATGGAATTTAAACAATCTCGAATTGCTCCATGCTTGGTCTTGTTATCTGTTGCTGAATTCCTATAGGTTTAGTTTAATTTTGGTTTTTTTTTTGTTGCTAATTTGAATATTTGGTGAAGATGATGGTGGTGAACAAAGGTAATACTAGTAAGATTAATCAATGTTTTGAGATTCTGTTGGAATTAATGTTGTGGTGGTAGGGTTGTGGAACTTCCTAAGTTCTATTTGAATGAGGTGAAAAAACTTGTCCTGGTTTAGATTTACTTTTTTTTTTTTTTTGTATATAAGTTCTGAAAGGAGAGGACAAACATCTATCTTGCTTGATTATTGTATGTTATTTGTGATTTATATGATATATATGATCATAATATATGCAATGAGAGTGTATTATCTATTCAAATATATAAGTTCATTTGGATGTTGATTTCCTTTGCTAATAAGATATTCTGCTTTATACTTTTTGTATTGGTGGGTTAGTGAATTGTGATTGTTTGTGAATGGAATGGAGCTTTGGTCAAGAAAGGATACATAAACTACTTTCAAATATGTTAATTAGGACTGTCAAGAATTGTTAACTATTAATTAGGACTTGAATTACATTGATTTATTTATGCTACTGAATTCTGGAATTTAATTGTTAAATAGGACCAGCAATACCAGTTAAATTCTGGAATTTAATTATTAATTAGGACCAGTAATACCGGTTGCACAATTTCAATGACTTGAATTGCTACAAATAGCATAAAAGCAAATATGTTCCCTAAAAATAAACAAGCATATATCCATGACACATAGAGAAAGAAAAAGTACCAGCAATACCAATTGTATCCTTGCTAACTTCACAAATGGAATAACCATTAAACACAGATGGAGATAAGATTAAATCACACCAAATTACTGAAATTAAAGCAATCTTTTATTGTCCTAAAGTTCATAATATTGTCTAAACAATAAAATGCAAATAATAAGAAAAATATATAATTGTTCCGTAAACTGCCACATTGTAGTCATTGAAACTGCACCTTTTTGAACTTGAAGCCTATCACGTTAACTTGCTAAACAGATACATTTTATAAATGGTTGGAACTCCAAATTGACGCATAAAATATTTTACCCAGGAAACATTAACACTAAACTCTGCAATACTGTGCTTATGATATTTCCATCTTCAACCGACAAAAGGAAAAGTTTCATAAATCTACATTTCTTTATTGTCATTAAAATTTTAAGCAAGCTATTATCCTAGTGGTCAGTGTGTTTAATATATTTGGATTTATTTTGATAGAATCTCGTGTTTGTGTCTGCAATATTTCACTATTATTTTGATTTGATTTGGTTAGTTTTTGTTGGCAAATTCCACTCGGTTCATTGTTTTAATGTCTTAATCTACATTTAGTTGTATAGATCTACATCTAGTTGCATTGATAATATAATTTCATTTGTGTTAAACTTCAATTTGTATGTTATTATTTTTGTTATTTAGAGTGATGGATAAAAAGTGGACATTTAGTTGTATAGATCTTCATAGACTTAATTCAGAGTATCAGAAAGGTGTAAAATTTTTTTAGATTTTGCCTTCACCAAAGGAGAACCTCAATGCCGCACAATTTATGTCCTTGTGCCAAGTGTATAAAATCGTTGTTGGAGAAGAAGAAAAGTGCGGCACTCCATTCTTCTACATCAACCCATGTTCCTGAAAAAGTATAAGTATATTAGTTTGATTTACTTAACTATGAGATAATTAAGTTGATTTATTGCTATGATTGAGTATCTTGTAGACTTATAAATGGTTGGTCTTTAGTACTTGTGATATGTTGCTAGTCTTTTTTGCAATAGGTAGTTTAACATACCTAAATAAAGTAAGTTTAGATAATGCATAGTTGATCTAGTCTAAAATTACTTATGACTAGTTACATATATATCAAACATTCTAAAATCTTAGTTCCTTTGTGTTAAAACACTAATTTTGTTGTTGCGATGAAAATTTGTGATTCATTTTTTTAATATTCATAACTATAATTGTGTATTTTCCCTTTTATTTATATTAATATAATAACTTTTCGGGTTGGACTTGAAGATCATTACCAAGATACATGAAGCTAGTGGAATGTATTGAAAACTTGGTTGTTTTTTGGCAATGCAAATTTTGGTTGTTGCATTAGAAATAAAAAAACTTGTTGGTTTTTACAACTTTGATAACATTTGATCTAATGATGTATTGGTTTTTTTGTGTGGATATCTTGTAGTATTTGTGTTACATTATTTTGATGAGACAATTGTTTTTCTTCGTAATATATACTTTAATTAATACTTGATTATGTTTAACTCTTTTGTGTTTTGCTCAATAACATTTATTTAATGTTCAATTATGGATTACAAGCAATAATAATTAATTATCAATATTTGCCTAAAAAATGAGAGTGCATGATATACGTATAGGCAACAAATAGAAAAATATAGACTAAAGAAATTGAATGTTTAAGGTCAAAAAGTATAAACAACACATAAAAAGTGTGGTTTAAAACATTTTCATCACCGTGGCCTAAACAAAATGGCAACATTTAATTTTTTTTGTGCTAAACGTGTTACCAACGTTTCAATAATCGTGATATAAAGTTATATGCAACACATACAAATTTATTGTCTTAGACGTGAAAATGTTGTCTATGCTTTTGACAACATTATAAATGTGTTGCCTGAAACATAAATAATATACACAAAATCGTGGTCTAATTGTATATGCAACATTTATAAACTGTTGGCAAAAACCAATTCATAAAATCGTGGTCAGAAACATTCAAACAAACCGTGGCCTCTTTGAGAGTATTCACCAACGGTTTTTTAGACTTCGTGGGCAAAAGTAAAAAACCGTTACCTTAAAAAATAGGCCACAACCACCTATGCTACACTTTGTAAGCTGTTGCCAAACCATTACCTAACCTTTAAGCCACAAATTTTTTTATTTACGCCACACTTTTTTATTGTTGCCACAATTAAAAAATGTTGTAGTGAACTATAATGATTCTTCTCACCAATTAACATATTGCAGATAGATTAAAAATAAACAATAAGTATCTCAAGTTATATGAACTATAATGGTACTTTATAGTATTAATCATTCTATATCATCATATACTATTTCACGTTATTTTAAAACATATCATATCGTTATTTTTTTTATTAAAAAATCAAAATGATCGATCAAAAGTGTTAGATTTAAAAAAAATAAAAGGATCAATTTTGTAAATTAATAAAAATAAGAAAACTAAAATGTTAATTAAACCTTTTTTTTTTTGGGTGATGTTGCAAACAATATATTGTTGTTGATGTTGCCTTATACTATTAAGAATAAGCATTGTGATTCAATTATTTTGTTTGAGTTAGTTGTTTTATGTTAATCAATTTCATCAGATAATTTGAGTTGGGCCTAATAAAACTCACAAATTAGCTTATTAGGTAAATAATACTCACCACTTATATATAAATATTTTGTCAGACTTTATCTGATTCAACCGAACTCTTAACACACCTCTCACGTGTTAAGACAAACTCTCAAATTAAAATTTTGAAGAAAATAAACAAAGGTTAATTAAGAATATTAATTATGATTCTAAAATGTTATGTTAATTTAACTTGTGCTTTTGAGTGAATTAATTCAAAATAGGAATCAAGCAAGACAAAGAAAACAATTAAAAACGGAACATATAAAGAAACAAGAATATTTTAGACAAAACGGAGAATGATCTCTATGATCAAGACTGATCGTCACAACCTCTTGACCAATCAATCTCCACTATTTCAACAAAACTTTTGCCTCTGAATTTTATACTAAGTTCATCAGTACATGGCAAGGAACAAGTAGGATCTATTTCAGTCAAAGAAAGCTTTCGAATCTGTAACACCCCGATTTTTAACAGCGCGAGTGTATTTTTTTTTTTCAAAACAAATTCATAAAAACAAAGAAATAAAGAAGAAAATACTTTGGATAAATATTTAAGTCGTAACATAACGACAAAGTCAACAAATGTTTACAAGCAGCGAAGTAGTTTTTGAAATCAAAATCCAAAGTATTCAAACATCAAAATACATCGGGGCTATGAGGTCTATCAGACATAGCTCATACCCCTGGGGTATTCTCGGCAGACACCTGTACAAAAGCACTGCCCCAAGAATTTTAACTCCCCACATCACATCGAAAAATGGTACATGGAACCCATCAAAATAAAATGTCAAGCTAACAATATTGGTATATGTACAGTCTTCCAAATTAAAATAAACACAACCCAAAAAGAAAGACATCTAGTCCCTATACGTCAACCTAATCTGATCATTCTACAAAAAACTATACATCCCAGATGATCTTCACGCGTCCCGCAAGATCCTCCTAACACAGCTCCAGTCAGGTGTGTCCAACTACCTTCCCATCTATAGGACACTAACTGGTAGGATGGTCTTGGTTCTCATCTGAGGGCAAAGTCCAGATTTCCACAATAGTTGTAAAAGATCACCAACCGAAATTAACAATTAACACATAACATTTAAGTTTTTAAATGCACAAAATAACCTTTCAACATAGCATGCACCTTAAAAGGGTTTCCATATGCCAAACATGCATAAACAAGGTTGAACAATGAAGTTTTTAACAAAACTGCACTGTTGTATTCGAATACAACATCTCTGTATTCGAATACAACATCTCTGTATTCGAATACAAGGTTGTTTCAACAGTCAGCAAAAATATCATGTCTGTATTCGAATACAACCTTATGTATTCGACTACATATAAGTCAGCAGCAAAAACAACATGTCTGTATTCGAATACACATCAGACAGCAGCAGAAAAACAACAAAATTCAGCTTTTAAAAGGGTTTTGAAATCAATCATCACTTACACACAAATCCAAACAATCACACTTAGCAATTATAGCACAATCACCATGACGACTTGAGTTTCGAAAAGGTTTTGCAATCAATCACAATTACACACAATTTCAAAACATTCACACTTAGCAATTATAGCACAATCACCACGACAACTTGAGTTTCGAAAAGGTTTTGCAATCAATCACACTTATACACAATTCCACAACATCCACACTTGGCAATCACACACACACACACACACACACACACAACCCAATATCTAGATATTTATCAAAATTACCATTTCACTCATAACCTCTCAAACCATTTGATAAAAATATCTACTCTTGTCGCAACTCAATTGACAGATAAAAGTTTTTGCAACTAGGATATTTTTAACAAAATTGTCCGGTATTAAATTCTTCATAACGTAAATAAATTATTCTCCAACAAATAATTTTAATCCAATTTCCAAAAATATATTTTTGACATTTAACTCACTAAATACCAAAAACTGGGCTAGAAGCCTAAGAAATTCAACACAAAATATCCTTAAATAGTATAATTTGGGATTTAAAAATTAAGGGTCTTACATTACTACCCCCTTAAAATTAGTTTCGTCCTCAAAACTTAAAGTATGAGTAACAGTCCACACTAGGTTTGTACTCAAATTCAACATACAAGTCACCACTTGTTTCACCCGCCCTACTCGAAAAAAGTGTTGTCTACATGTTTGCATAGGGTGCTTAATAACTCTACACACATCCATAGTCGGTAAGACTCGTCCGTACCGTTCAACATGATTTTGTTTACTATCAACAAAAGATTAAGGATGATCAGTCCCTCAATTTGTCAATAAATAGCCAACAACTATGATGGTGGCTTAGACTATCTTAACTGAACTGTCACAGCGCTCCTTGTCTCATGCCTAACACCTCAAATTCAAGCTTCACTAGACAATTTCTTACATACTCCGCAATTCTACACAAACTCAAAAATAATTTTACTACATCTACTGCCAGCATTCATTCTGATACTTCTCAATTCCGCCGCATGAATATATATTTAATCATATATTCAAAGGCTGGAATATTTTTAATCATATATATTGGTTTGGGTCAAAACTGACAAAGCACTACCAAGAGCTCTTTGGACCATTATTAAATGCTCCAAACGCCTATAAAAGAAAGGCCAATGTCCAGGAAAAATGCAGAAGTTCAAGTGCTATCAAGTCTCATAAATCATTCACATTCACATACTTGAAATTCTCATTTTCACAAAGAAGAATCAATTACTGAACATTTATACCATACTGTGTTATTTCTTACTAAATTCTTTGTAAATAATCGAATCTCAAACAAGAGTTGAGACATATCAGATTCTATCAAACAATCTCATCATTATTGTAAAACTCAAACTATAAGAGTTTAAGTATAGTTTGAATAGATTGTAACAAATCCTATCAAGATCGATATGTGATTTAATTTGCTTTCTGGGTGGAAAGAAATAGAGCTTGAAACAAATCAAAGTTGTTCTAAGCTAGGTGCTGTAAAACCAAGAAGGTTCTTTGTTTTGAAATACTTAGTGGAAAATCTCACAGTTGTGAGGACTGAACATAGCCCAAGTTGGGTGAACCATGATACATCTTTGTGTGGTATTATTTCTCTAAGCTCTTTATTTATTAAGTTTGACTGATTAACTAAGATAAAACATAAACTGAATTTCTGTTTCTAATCTAACCAAGAACGTTCTTCGTTTTCTGTTAAAAACCAAGAACGTTCTCCGTTTTCTGTTTTCTTAACCAAGATCATTCTTGAGTTAAATCTATAGTCTTTTTCAATAATTTTTAAATAGATACATTTACAATTCAAACCTCTCTTCCTTGTAAATCGACATTACTACTTCAATTGGCATCAGAGTAGGGTCTCTAAAAAGATTAAAAACACCTAAGAAGTGCTAGAGAAAAGATCTCGAAGAAAAGATGTCGAAAGCAAAATACATTGTTGAAGGAGGATCTTCAAACAGACCACCGTTTTTTGATGCATCTGATTATTATTTCTGGAAAAATAAGATGCAGGTGTTTCTGAAATCTCAAGATACAGGGATGTGACACATCATTATGGATGGGGATTTCATACCAAGAATTGATCAAAATGACTTAACCTTTGCTGTGAAGAAAGAAACAGACTGGACAACTGATGATAAAACTAAGGTACTCCTAAACTCTAAAGCTCAATTATTCTTATCATGTGCCTTAAGCAGGGAAGAGAGTGAAAGAGTAGATGAATGCATAACTGCAAAAGAAGTATGGGATACACTGCAAACTCATCATGAAGGAACAATCCATGTCAAAGAAACAAGGATATACATTGGCATAAGGAGATTCGAACTGTTCGAAATGCAAGAAGGAGAAACTATTGATGAAATATACTCAAGGTTCACAACAATAGTAAATAAAAATGCGTTCTTTTGGCAAAGCTTACACAGTACAAGAAAGAGTAAGAAAAATCATGAGGTGTCTTCCAATCATATGGAGACCAATTGTAACAGCTATAAGCCAAGCCAATAATCTTGAATCACTTCCCCTAGAAGAATTGATTGGAACCTTAAGAGTACATGAAGTATTTCTACAAGAAGACAAACCAATCAAGAAGGAAAAATCAATAACACTAAAAGCATCTCAAGAAAACATCACAGTACAAACAGAGAAAGAATTAGAAGAAACTGAACAAGAAGATGCTGATGAAATTGCTCTTTTCGCCAAAAGAATACAAATAATGATAAGAAGAAGAGATCAAATCAAAAAGAGAAGTGGACAAAAGCCAAGTTACATGCTTTGGATGTAATAAATTAGGACATTACAAAGCATAATGTCCATTAAACAAGAAACCACCAAAACGATTTCCTTTCAAAAAGAAATCAATGATGGCAACATGGGATGATTCAGAAGAATCAAAAACAGAAGAAGATGAGGAAGCCAACATATGCTTGATGGCAAAAACAGAAGAAGATGAGGTAATTAAATCTGAACATTGCTATTTATGTGAATAAATGGAAAAAGAATTTGATAACTTGTTAAATGATTCAAACCTTCTTATTCAAAAATGTAATTCGTTGAAAGAACAATTTCATAAAGAAAAAGAAGAAAAAGAAAAAAGTCAAGCTAGAAATAATGTTCTCAACAATATTATTCAAGAGATATAAAGAAACATAGCAACAAAATTTGGAAAATCAAAATAATCAAGAACGTTCTGCAAAGAAAACGGAGAACGTTCTCCTTAAGACTGAAAATGAACTTCTTAAAATTGATTTGTTAAACTTCATTATAGCCACTAAAACTTTTCAAAAAATCATGGGATCTCAAATAAGAATCTTTGATAAAGTTGGTCTTGGCTTTAATCAAACTCAAAAAACAAAAATGTATGAAAACTTTTTTGTTCCAGAAAGAAAGGAAGAAAAATGTAAAACTAGATGCTCATACTATAAAAAACTTGGACATCTGGAATTTGCTTGCTATTCTAGAAAAGAGATGAAAATATTTAAAGGCAAAAATTTTATTAAAAGAGAAGAACATTTTGCTAAACTAGTGCTGAAAAATATGCAAAAAGAAGAACATTCTCCAGACTGCTTTCAAAACGGAGAACGTCCCAAAAACAGAAGCTGAACTTTCTCCAAAAAATCTGGAAAAAGGAGAACGATCTGGAACTACTTCAAAAACAAGTTTAAAACCTTTTGAAACCCAGATTATGAAATCAATTCCAAGATCAACAGTTAAATGTTCACATTGTCTCAAAACTGGTCATGAAAAATCGATATGTTATCTTAAGAAAGAAATTTTCAAAACTAACTCTCAAGGACCCAAAACAAAGTGGGTACCTAAGGTTGAGATAACATCGTATGTAGGTTGGATTTCCAAATATAAAGAGAAAGCCTTGGTTCTTGGACATTGGTTGTTCAAGACACATGACAGAAGATAAAAACTCCTTTATGACATTCATTAAGAAGGATGGAGGATCGGTTACTTTTGAGAACAAAAACCAAGCTCATATTAAAGGTAAATGAACTATTGGTAAGACAAGCTCTGCTCAGATAACTGATGTTCAATATATTGAAGGTTTCAAACCAAAGGTATGTCAAATCAGAAAAACTGATACTGGACAAATTTTGTTTTCTGGAAATAGAAAGAAAAATTTATGTTTTATATCTTGAAGAACTGCCTGATGAATCCTGTTTTATGTCAGTCAATCAATAAAGATAAATGGATATGGCATAAAAGAGCTGGACATATTAGTATGAAAACAATTTTAAAAATCTCAAAGTTAGATCTTGTTAGAGGATTACCCAAACTCAATTTTGATAAAGATAAAATATGTGAAACATGTGCAAAAGGAAAGCAAGTCAAGAGTGGTTTTCATTCAAAAGATTTTGTAACCATAAACAAAATTCTTGAACTACTTCACATGGATCTTTTTGGGCCAATCAAAACAACAAGTCTAGGAGGAATGAAATATAGTTTTGTTATTGTTGATGATTTCTCAAGATTCACTTGGGTATTATTTTTAAAACAAAAAGACGATGCATTTGACGCATTTAAAATATTTTGCAAAAAGGTACAAAATGAAAAAGAATCCAACATCATTTCTGTAAGAAGTGATAATGGAGGAGAATTCATAAATGCTTCTTTTAAAACCTTCTTTGATGAACTTGGTATTTCTCATAATCTATCATGTGCAAGAACTCCACAACAAAATGGAGTTGTTGAACGGAAAAATAGAACATTACAAGAAATGGCAAGAACAAGCTTGGAAGACTCTAATGTTGAAAGGTACTTTTGGGCTGAAGCCGTAAACACCTCTTGTTACATCTTATATCGTGTATCCATAAGAAAAATCATCAACAAAGCCCCATATGAAATATAGAAAAATAGAAAAATAGAAAACCAAACATTTCTTACTTTCATATATTTTGTTGTTATTGTTATATGGCTTAATTGCAGTTTTGATCCTCCTATTTTAGTTGATTCGCGAAAGTAGTCCCCCCATTTTGTTTCTCCCCAGTTTTGGTCCCTCAAACAGAATTTTGGTCCAAAACTTGATGAAATTTCATTTTTTTGCATTTATTTAAGTCACATCATGCCTCAAAATCTCATTTGCAACAATTGTACCTGGAATCTATGATTATAAATGGTGTAGTACGACTTTAAAAAATGAAATTTCATCAAGTTTTTGACCAAAATTCTGTTTGGGGGACCAGAATTGGGGAGAAACAAAATGGGGGGACTACTTTCGCGATTCAGCTAAAATAGAGGAATCAAAACTGCAATTAAGCCTTGTTATATTTTGAACAACAAAGATATCGTTGGAAAATTTGATGCAAAATCTGATAAAACAATTTTTCTTGGTTACTTAATTGATTCTAAAGGATATATAGTATTTAATCTAAGAAATAAAGTTGTAGAAATTAGTATGCACATATTATTTGATGAGTTTGATGATTTGGATATAAGTAAAAAGGATGGGGAAGAAGAAATTCAAACTGGTTTACAGCAACAAGACAGTCTGCAGAAAACAAGAGATTGATAAACAATTTCCGTTTCATTCTCCACCAAAACGCTGGAGAACGATTGAAGATCATCCTCAAACTCAAATCAATGGGATTCGAACAATAAAATCATTCAAGAACGATGAAAACAACATGGCAATGATATCTCAGGTTGAACCAAAATCAATTAAAGAAGCCATAATTGGTCAATCTTGGATTGAGACAATGACGGAAGAACTGTTGTAGTTCGAGAAAAATGAAGTCTGGACACTAGTACTTGATCCACTAGATCAAAAAATCATTGGTACACGATGGGTTTTCGGAAAAAAAAAAACTAGATGAAGAAGGTAAGGTTATCAGGAACAAAGCAAGATTAGTTGCTCAAGGATACAATCAACAAAAAGGTATAGATTACGATGAAACGTTTGCTCCGGTTGCAAGTTAGAAGCTATTTGTATACTCCTTCCATATGCATCCCATAAGCTTATTAAATTGTTTCAAATGGATGTTAAAAGTGCGTTTTTAAATTGATTCTTAAATGAACAAGTCTTTGTGAAACAACCTCCAGGTTTTGAAAATAAATCAAAACCAAATCATGTTTTCAAACTTACAAAAGCTTTATATGGTTTAAAACAAGCACCAAGAGCTTGATATGAACAGTTAAGTTCATTATTTAAGAAAACAGTGAAGAATGATTTACTTGTTGTTCAAGTATATGTTGATGATATCATTTTCGGATCAACAAATGAAAAAATGTGTGAATTTTTTTCAAAACTTATGCAAAGTGAATTTGAAATGAGCATGATGGGAGAATTAAGATATTTTCTTGGATTACAAATTAAACAATATGAAAATGGCATTTTCATCTATCAAGAAAAATACATTAAAGATCTGTTGGTCAAATACAAAATGAATGAATAAAAAATCATGTCTACTCCCATGCATCCATCATCTTCTTTAGAAAAAGATGAAAATGGTAAATCTGTTTCTGAAAAAGAATATCGAGCAATGATTGACTCTTTGGTTTACTTAACTGCCAGTAGGCCTGATATAGTATGTGCAGTGGAACTATGCGCTCGATTTCAATCAGCACCAAAAGAAACTCATTTGACAATAGTAAAACGAATTTTTAGATATCTTGTTGGAACCACTAATCTTGGTCTTTGGTATAGAAAAGGTTTGCATTTCGATCTTGTAGCGTATTGCAATGCTGATTATGCTAGAGATAAACTCGAAAGAAAAAACACAAGTGGAGCATGCCAGTTCTTATATGAAGCATTGATAAGCTGGTCTTGCAGAAAACAAAACACAATAGCTTTATCAACCACTAAAGCTGAATATGTCTCAGCAGCAAACTGTTGCTCACAAATTCTTTGGATTAAAAATCAACTCAAAGACTTCTCAATAAGTTATTCCAGCATTTCAATTTACTGTGATAACACTAGTGCAATAAATTTGTCTAAAAATCTAATACATCACTCTAGATCAAAACATATTGAAATATAACATCATTTTATTTGTGATCATGTTAATAAGAAAGATAGTGAATTAATCTTCGTTAATACTCAAAATAAATTTGCTGACATCTTTACAAAGCCTCTTGTCGATGATAGTTTTAATTTGATCAAAGAAAAATTGAAAATTATGAAAAATCTAGAAAATTCTGTTTAAAAACTGTTTCTGCAGAAAACGGAGAACGTTTATCAATCTCCGTTTTTCCAGACACAATCTCCGTTTTTTCAACCAACATTCTCCTCTGTGTCATCACTTTCCATCTCAACCAAAAAGGAAAATCTTGGCATTTAATGCATGTGTCTCTTTGTCTACAAAAGAGTACTGACACAAAGCAAATCCCGCCCCCAAAATTCTCCACTCCTTCCTAAGGTTCAAAATAATCATTGCCTCTTTCTCTTCATAATCAGAAATTCTGAGTGACATCCAAACCACTCCATCTTCCTTTCCTCAAAAATAGCAACAGTGTTCATAACTTCTCATCTCCCTCCTAAAATCTCTCTCACTCAAAAATTTCCTCTCAGAATAACAACAATGGCGCGCACAAAGCAATCTGCAAGAAAGAAGGCCTATCCTTGCTCACCATCCTCATCATCTCCTTCATCTGACTCAATACAACGCTCACCATCTCCACCACCACGACCAACTCCTCCACATGTATCCTCTGATATCACTTTTTTTGACTACCTCTCATCTTCCCCAGAACACAACCTTAATCCTAACAATCCCAATCTTTTGTCCACTATTCTTCCATCGCTCTACACATGTCCCCCTCATAATCTCGCTCAAGTTCCCCCACATCTGCGAAAACCTATGGTAACAAAAAGACGTTCTATGAGAGTACAATCAGACATTGGAACCTCAACAACCACCACTGTAAAACCATTCTACTTTATCATCTCCGATTCTGAGATTGATGACTCATCTGATACTCCCTTTCACACAACCGCTACAGAGAAAGCAAAAAACCAACCCATCGCTCCATCAAAATCTTCTTTCTCCTTCGAGCCATCTCAATCAACTCCTCTAAATCAGAAAAGGAGATTGATCAATGAAATCTTCTCCTATCTTCTTAAACCATCTCAACTTTCCTCTCAATCCAAAAAACCAACCCCACGTTCAATGAAAACGAAAACCACCATGACCATTGCACAATTCCTGGCTAGAAACAACCTCAGAAATCCCCAAAGAACGAAAACGCATGCACCCAAACAAAACTTGAAACCCACTGAACCCGCCTCTTCAGAACATTCTCCGTTTCCAAAATGTTCCCTATCCCTAACTCCAGAACATTCTCCATATCAAGAATGTTCTCCAGTCCATATTCCCTCTCATTCTCCACAACAAGAACGTTCTTCACATCAAGAACGTTCTTTCACATCCTTAACAATATTCTCCAATCCTAGAAACCTCCCCAGTTCATACATCTTCCCCCTCACCAAAATCAACACATTCTCCCAGTCTAGAACGTTCATCTTCATCCGCATTTGAATCATCTGAACCATCTCCACCCTCCAAAAAATCAAAACCAAACACACTTCCTCTTATTTCACCCAAAAACTCCAAAATTTTCAAAGACAAATGGGATCAACGCCCTATTGGAATCGGAAGAGTTTTTGCATTTGACAAACTCATAGTCGATGGCAATAATGTCCAGCATCATACTAATGCTCTAGGTTGGACCACTTTTCTACAAGCATATGAGCATTACTATCCAGATGTTGTAAGAGCTTTCTACTGCAATGCCAAAACTTTCTCCGATAAATCGCTCATCATATCCAACATTAAGGGAATCGAGATAAGGTTGACTCCAGATATCCTGACTTCCATCCTCCAACTACCTACAGAAGAACCTTCCATTTTTGGCAACAAGTGGTACTCGGCTCTAAACCTCAAATAAACCAAAGTACTCTCTGACTTGTTTCAAGAAGGATCTACTCGCTACCTCTCCACATATCTCAATCCCCTTCCAAAAGTCTTTAACAACATGAGCCAACATACTCTTCTTCTTCACTGTGGAAGCCATGAGTATATCTCTGCAAATGATGCTTTAATCATCTATCACCTCCTAAATTGTAAGCACCTTAATCTTCCTCATGTAATCATTCAACACATGATCAACGCTACCACTAAAATTACAAGAAAAATACTGTTCCTTATGGAATGATATTAACGAAAATCTTTAGGCAATTTGGCATTCCTCTCTCCACTGCAAAATCCCTCATAAAAATCTCCAAATTTTCCATAAAAAATCTCTCCCACATGCGCAAAACATTCTCTGAACAACATACCCCCACTACCTCTTCTTTTCCAACTTCACTGAAGAGAAAATGATCGACAAGAAGAAGAACTGCCACCATACCAGTCCCCTTCTCATCTCAAACATCTGATCATTCAGACGATGCAGTAACTGAAACAACTCCAGAACATTCTCCACCAAACCAAGAACGTTCTCCAGAAAAAATCCCAAATCCATCAACTTTCTCCGTTTTTCCTCAACCATCCACATTATCATCCACAGATTTCCTCTCATACTCTCAAATACTTCATTCTCCTCCTCATGACTTCGGTACATTATTACCCAGTCACCATGTAAGTACCATGTCTCCACTCTTTGTGTCCCTACAAAAAACAAGCTCCTCCATCTTCGAAATTAGTCAGTTTTTAAACTTTCCAGAAGATGCTGGCCCATCTGTTAGACACTCCACACCATCTGACCCTTTACCCTCCATGGCAACCTCATTTTCCATTATTCCATCTATCTCCGTTTCCACCATTCCATCCAACGCAGTTGTTGCTGCCACCTCTCAACCGTCCACTCACCTCCATACTCCTCTTCGCATGGTTGAACCCCAATTCTGACATTATGGCTGCCCTTCAGACTATAATGGCACGTCAGCTTCAACAAGATCAAGAGACTGCTCTGTTGAGAACATGGCTCACATAACAACTCGCTCCCAAACTAGGAATCGCACCTCCCCCGCTTCATCATGTTCCTCCTCCTCCGCAAGTTCCTAACCCATGGAAATCATTTTCTTCTGAAGGATCTTCTCCGTCACTCGCGTCTTAGGATCTTTCTACTCCTTCCTTTTTGTATGACAAAGAGGGGGAATTAAGATAGTTTTTATTCTGTTTTTAATCCCTTTTGTATCTAGGATTCTCTAATTATGCTAAAAATCAAACTGATGTTATGTATCTCTTTTTAAATTAATGAAAACAACTTATGTCAAAATTATATGCATGTTTAAAATTCTGTCAAAATCACTTACTGCATTAATTGAGGGGGAGCTATTAAGCTCTTCAAATTGATATTAGAATCATAATTAAAATCTAAATTAACATATTTGTCATCATAAAAAAGGGGGAGATTGTTAAGACAAACTCTCAAATTAAAGTTTTGATGAAAATAAACAAAGGTTAATTAAGAATGTTAATTATAATTCTAAAATGTTATGTTAATTTAACTTGTGCTTTTAAGTGAATTAATTCAAAGATAGGAATCAAGCAAAGCAAAGAAAGCAGTTAAAAACTGAACATATAAAGAAACAAGAATATTCTGGACAAAATGGAGAATGATCTCCAGGATCAAGACTGATCGTCACAATCTCTTGACCAATCAATCTCCACTATTTCAACGAAGCTTTTGCCTATGAATTTTATACTAAGTTCATCAGTACATGGCAAGGAACAAGTAGGATCTATTTCAATCAAAGAAAGCTTTCGAATCATTAAGATAAAAAGTCTCGAATCAAGGTAGTTGAAACAGTCTGAATCTTCTTTAGCCAAACTGTCAAGAAAGTTTAATCAATCTTGATTTGTAAAAGACATCAGGAAGACATCTAGAATGATCAAAATTGATTCTCTAGATTGATCATCAATCTCCAGAAAGTTCAAACTGACAAAACCAGATTGATAATCAATCTCTGTTTATGCAGAATTTCAGCATTGATCTTCTTACTTCTGCAGAGATTTATAATCATTCACCAAACTATTTTGGACAGAATCAAGGCTCCAGATCGAAGTTGTGACATCAATAATTACATATGAAGCTTCAAGGATCATTAAACCCAAAGGAAAACTGATCAAGTACGATTGTAACATCATCAATCAAACATGATTTAAAATGTCCAAAGACTGGAATATTTTTAATCATATATACTAGTTTTGGTCAAAACTGACAGAGCACTACCAACAGTTCTTTTGACCATTATTAAATGCTCCAAACGCCTAAAAAAGAAAGGCCAATGTCCAGGAAAAATGCAGAAGTTCAAGTGCTATCAAGTCTCATAAATTATTCACATTCACATACTTGAAATTCTCATTTTCACAAAGAAGAATCAGTTAATGAACATTTATATCATATTGTGTTATTTCTTACTGAATTCTTTGTAAAGAATCAAATCTCAAATAAGAGTTGAGACATATCAGATTCTATCAAACAATCTCATCGTTATTGTAAAACTCAAACTATAAGAGTTTAAGTATAGTTTGAATAGATTGTAACAAATCCTATCAAGATCGATAGGTGATTTAATTTTCTTTCTGGGTGGAAAGAAATAGAGCTTGAAACAGATCAAGGTTGATCTAAGTTAGGTGTTGTAAAACCAAGAAGGTTCTTTGTTTTGAAACACTTAGTGGAAAAATCTCACAGTTGTGAGGACTGGACGTAGCCCAAGTTGGGTGAACCAGGATACATCTTTGTGTGGTATTCTTTTTCTAATCTCTTTATTTATTAAACTTGATTGATTAATTGAGATAAAACATAAACTGAATTTTTGTTTCTAAGCTAACCAAGAACGTTCTCCGTTTTCTATTTTCTTAACCAAGATCATTCTTGAGTTAAATCTGTAGTCTTTTTCAGGAATTTTTAAATAGATACATTTACAATTCAAATCCATCTTCCTTGTAAATCGACATTACTACTTCATCATGTTCAAGACTGAACATCTGAAGTGTGATATCAGTGGCTTGATAGCAGTAACTTAATAGTAGATGGTTCAATGGATCTTAGATAGATTCTTATTTCATCTTAAAATTTTGAATAGAACTAACGACAACTCCACAAAATCAATTTGTAGATCAATGACTATCCATTACATATAAATAAGACTCTACACAATTCGAAAAAACATTTTATAATTTGCTTAATATAAATAAAAATAAAAATAAAACATGCCGTCTCCTCTTCCACCTAAACGGAATGCTACCTTGCATAATTCATGATTCCTTTTTCTTTTTAATGCTATATGATTATTTCTTTCTGAAATACTAATTGTTCTTCTTTTAGCTTAATTGTCTTATTAGTTTCCCTATTTTATAACATATTAACAAAAAATAATAGTCTCTTTATTTTGAAATCGAATTTTTTGTCCTTCTATTTTTTTACATATGTATGTTATTTTTGCCCTAAAATATATATTTTTACTCTAAATTCTAAAAGTTATATTTTCTCTTTAAATTTACAATTATAGCTATAAATCACCATTTTTTGGGTTAAAAATTGTCATTTTATAAGTTAAAAATTTTAATTTGAGACTAAAACCGTAACAAATATGAAAAAAGAGAAGGCAAAATAGGAGAGACTATTTTTGTTGTAACAAAATAAAAGACAAAAATACACTTATTTCACTTTATTTTTTATTCATTGAAGTAATTATTTTTATGACATTTCATGCCAGAAGGAGTAGTTATTACTCGTATTATTTTAGTTAATGAATCACTAGCAGTAATTATTATAGATATTATTACGTTTGATATCATATTTTAAGTTTGAAGCTATGACTATGTAACTATGAATTTGAATGTATGTTTTAGGTATAAATTTATGATATATTTACATTTATGATATATTTACTTTTTCTCTGTGTGGAGATTATGTAGTACTGCTACTGTGACTAAAGTTTTCGCCCTGAATCTTTAATCTTTTTCTTTACTTTATTTTTATATTCTTTTTGTGCTAAATTTGTTGTATGATTGCGTCTAGTACAAGGTCCCAGTTAGGTCACACTTGTAATGTGACTCCACAAAACTAGAATTAATTAAATGCAATTCTGCTTCGCTTGCAGTGTAGATTTCTATTTGAGCAAATAATCTAACCACCAAATCGCAAAAGCACTTATTTTCTAATGGGTCCCATACAATGCTTTTTTATTTTGTTTGAAATAGTAGTGACAAAAAATGTTAAATGGGGGTACGGATTTGAACCCGCACGTACTCATAACATATCAAGTGACCTAGTGGTTGTGGGCTTGGCGTTTTGGTTGAAGGTTGGGTTTAGTGGGCTTTGGTTTGGGCTTCTGTCTCGGCATAGGTGGCACGTGTTTTGTCAATTCTCTATGTTGTTATGGTACATACAAATTGGAAAATGATGCTTTGAAGGCAAAGAATCGAAAAGGAAAATTAGAGATCAAGACCCTTAACAATAGCATAAATTGTTTTTTTTTAAGAAAAAATTCAAATCCTCTTAATCTTAATGGCTGAGATTTGTAGAAGAGTAATGTACCTAAAATGACTATTAAATATTTAAAATAAAATGGCCGAGTTAGAATTTGCATAAATTATCAAAACCATTTGTTTGAGTTAAAGTAGACACGAAAGAGAAAAATATATATAAAGTGTATTAGGAAAAATCAATTTTTTAAGAAGATTTATTGAGAAAGATCAAATAAGTCTTAAAGACAATGAAGAAATGATTTGAGGACTTGACTAACTAAAGGCTTTCAATCAAATCAAAGAAGCTTTGGTCATCTCGCGCGTTTTGATCCCACCAGTACAACATAGGCCTCTTAAGTAGTAGGGCTGGAAAAGAACTGTTGGCTCAACCGAAACTGACTCGTTCGAAGCCCAAAACATGCACGTAGGCGGATAAAGTCGGATAAAACGGGTAAGCGGGTGGAGAAAGGCGGATTGGACTGGTTATACACGGGTGGGTTCGGGTTGTAAAAATTGGACCTTAATAAACCGAACCCGACCGTATATGTATGTGGGGGCTTTTGGGCCACTAGAAAGCAACAAGCCCAATATTATAGTCCAAATCCTACCGCGATCCAAAGTATAAATACTAACGTTAATAATCAAACCCTAATTTTTCATTCCGCCTCCACACACAACTCACTTGTTCTTTCTCTTCGTTGTTTCCACTTTCAGAGAAATAATGTTAAACCCTAACTCTTTTGTTTTCTTCAAGTCTCTCTTTGAGACCCTCGTTCCAATTTATGTTCGTTGTGGTTCCATTGTATGTTTAACATCCTTCATTCTTTTAGTTATTTTGTAGTTTTTTTTTGTCTTTCAAATTTAGGGTTTTCATTTTCGTTCAATATATTTGATCTTTACACAGTTTCTACCTTTCTACTTAGAAAGGATTTTCTCAGGTGTTACCTTACACTATTTCAGAAAGGATTTTGCAAGCTAGCTTTTAAAACATAAAAGGATTTTTAAACACTACTCAAGCTATGTTTAACAAAATAACCTTGAGTTATAAAGTAATGATTTTGAGAATGTTAGAATATGGGTATTGCTCAACTCTTGTTTGAGAAATAGATTCTATAATTAGAACTCAATTATTACTGATTCTAACACAACACAAAGAGTAAAACTACAAGTTGAAGAATGATTTTGAGACACTCGAATATGATTGAATAATTGATACTTTGTTTGGCACTTTTTGTTGTGTTTTGTTCTTTATCTTGAAGCTGTATTTATAGACTTCAATAGAGCTCAGGACAACTCATTTATCCGTTGAAATAAGGTCAGCTGTCATGAGAAAGTGGATGGATAAAGTCAGTCAAAAATCAAGAGAGTTCATGTTGAATCCAGGAACGTTCTTGACATCCAAAATCATTCTTCGAATTGATTGGAGATGAGCTGACTTGTACTTGTGATCATGTCAGTTGTCTGAGATGATTGCTAGCTTTAAGTCAAGTGTGCAGGTCTTGATTGAAAGTACAGCTGCATTTGCCTCACATGAAGAATGATCTTGATTTGTACTTTTCATGAAGCATGTCTTTAATCCTTCGAATTCTAGAATAATTCTGACTTAGATTGATCCTTGCTTATTCTTGATGAAGATATGAGATGAATAAAGCTTCCAGGATCCAATCTTTCACAAGGAAAACTGATCATTCTTGTTTATGACAAATGTGGAGAACGTTCTTCGTTTTCTAGACATATGTCAAAAACGTTCTTCGTTTTACTGTTTTTGCTTTTGTGATTTTAATGAGATCTGTTTTGAAATACTTGGTACCTAACTTGTTTTAACACACTCAAATACACATGTTAAATACCAAAATACTTAGAATCATAATTAGACTTCTTAATTAACCTTTTGTGTAATTATCATCAAAACATTAATTTGGGATTTTGTCTTAACATAAGTGATCTTATATGACTCTTTTGGATGTTTGTTGGATTCACTAGAGTTTCCTTACTGACATATTTATCATGTTAAGACCATATCTCTTGTTATACGTTTTAGTTTTTCTGAGTCTAATTTGTACTAATGGTTTGATTAATAGTTATAAAAATTTGATATTCTTTGTTTTACATTTTATTTGGAGTTTGGTGACATTTTATGTTTTGGTACAAATTAATAGGAAGTTTGTTAATCGAATTTTCTGATTTATAATTGTCTTTATTTTGTACGTTGAATAAAAAATATAATTTTAACATTGAATTCAACATCTTAGACTTGATTTAAATTGAAGAATGGAATATCTTAATGTTTCTACTCATTGTGATTCATAGAGTCTTTCTTTGAAGATCTTTGTCATATTTGATTGAAGTATCAAAAATATTTTTCAAAATAACTTCAAATTTTTTGTTTTTGTTTTTAATTTTTATTTATTTTTAAGTTCTATAAGTCTCTATTTATTTTGTGTTGTTTATTTCAAATATCATCAATAAATTGATACGATTATCCAATACGCTTAATACTCGAGTTCATTGTATTAAAAAATTTCATTTTCTGTTGTACGACTCAAATGATTTTCAAACAAATTTTCAAAATTATCGAATTATATTCAAACCCCTTCTAGAGTTCGTTGTAGGTCATTTTGTGGCTAACAAGTGGCATCAAGAGCCCGATTCTCTTAGTGGTATAAGGCTATTAGCTTAAAGAGTAACACAAAATGGAAAACAACGTTAATTCAGAACCTATGGCCATGTATAATAGAGCGTCAGTCTTTAAAGGCGACAAATATTTTTATTGGAAGGAACTACAAAAACCACGTTATTTCTTATGGTCCGAACGTTTGATAGCAATTGGAAAAGGAGCAAATGTTCTGACTATCGTTCGTGATGGTGTAGAAATTAACAAACTAAAAATCAAAATACTTATGTTTTCGTATTTGCAACGTTGAGGACGTTGAAGTCATTGATTGAATCTTTTTATAATGAATTAAAGTTAATCTATCAATTTGAATAAAAAGAATGCCACAACGAGACAGAAAAATCAAACGTCGTACTTAACCGATAAAAGAACAGAAAAACACGAAGAGAAAATATGTTTATATAAAAATTATTTATTTAGATAAAAAGATAGAAAAAATAATGTAAAAGAGTGGTTTTGGACAAAAAGTTGATCTTAAATTATCTCTCTTCTATTATTAAGAACAAAAGAGAATGAGAAGAATAAACTGCAGCAGCTATGTTAAAGAAAAGAAGAGAGACAATTATAAAGTTTTATTTGCTGCATCCGTCATTGTTTTGAAATATTTGCACATTATTCCTGATCAATAAGTTTGAAATATTTATAATATAGATAGATAAGGATCACACTCATTAACCACAGCAACCAAATAATTACATTAAGTGGTTAACGAATTTCAGTTAATAACGAATAGTTCGAATTCTAACTGAAACAATTCTTAATTAAACTTTACTTATCTCTCAATCAGTGATGAATTAATAAATGTAAGTTAAAGAGACTTTAAAGAGAGAAGATAATGATGAACTTTCATAAAAATGAATTGAGTACAATGCTAACTTATATAGCAAGTAAAATAGTTGCAAGCTCATGAACTAGTCACTAGTTTAACAACTAACTATCAAAACATTTTTAACAAGCAACTAACCATTTTCTAATTAACTTAATTCTGAATTATTTACAATGCTTTCCCTTAATTCAGAATGCTAAAATGGAACAATGCCTAAGCTTTCCCTTAGGAACACAAATCTGTCAGCTTTCAATGCTTTAGCCAACACATTAACTAGCTGACTAATAGTTGGATAATGCACTATTTCCAGCTTTCCCTTAATCACTTTTTCCCTTAAGAAATGAAAATGAGTTTCTATATGCTTGCCTCTCCCATCTGAGACTGGATTTTTTGCAAGATTAATAGTTGATCTATTATCAATCAGCAACTGCAATGTCTTATCCACCTTACACCTTAGCCATGTCAAACCTTTTAAGCACCTCTAACACATATTTTTGTTGCTGTAGAATGATTCCTTCTTTAGTCCACATAAGTTCCAAGGAAATATGAAAGCTTCCCAAGATCAGTCATTTCAAATTCATTTTTCATCTGAATTTTGAAATCTTCAACTTCTTGTTGATCACTACCAGTTACTAGCAAGTCATCCACATACAAGCATATCATCAATGTGCTAGACTCCTTTCTATTCATTACATAGACTCCATATTCCACAGTGGATTTTCTGAATCCAAGTGGAAGTACTTCAGTATAATCTAAACCATACTTCTGTAGGAAATGACAGTCTGCTTGGCTTATCCTTCAAGCAAAACTCACAAGCCTTTCCTGATACATGAAATGTTTGGTAATCCTAACACCAATTCTTTAGAACTTAGTTGAATTAAGCTTCTAAAGTTTATATGTCCATACCTCATATGCCATAACCATTCTTTAGAAATGTTTTGTCTTGATACTGCATTTGAAAGTCCTATTGCTTGGATCAAAGAGCTGCAAGAAATCCTTCTTCATAGTCATTGAATTTTCTTTTTGCCATACTCATTTTCATCCCTTGATTGTTTGTATAGCCTCCTCCTTTTGAAGATTCAGCTTTATCATCATTCTTGGCATTTCCTTTATTGTTAGACCAGTTTCCACCTTTGAATTTTCTTTTACCCTTCTTCCACTTCTTCTTATCTTTGTCACCTTTCTTGATTGTTTGGGCCTGAAGAGCTTGATCCACTGAGCTTGAGCCGATATCTAATTGAAATCATTATATGTTATTTCACACTATACCAGTAGTGTGTTATTTTAAACAATGTGTGGTGTTTAAGTATTTTAATTATTTATATTTTACTTTTTCATTGTAGTTACCGTACTTGTATCATAAAAAAGTTTTGTAATTGTTTTAATAATATAAAAAAATTTGTGTTTTAAAAATGTGATTGAACTGGACCAAATTAACATGTTTTTGATCAGTTTGGTTTGAATTTGTGGGAAAATTTTAAAAGTTCAACCAAATTGACTATTTTTTTTGGTTTGATTTGTTTCCTCCAAAAAATGAATTAAATCAATATGCTACATTTATAGCTCCATCACTTCCAAACTTGTTTAGCTTCTCCGTCTGATTTTCTTTACCTCTTTTTGTTATGTTTGCAAGTTTTGTGTTTTCTTAAATTACAAATTTACAATTTAAAATTTGTATATACAATAAAATATTCTATTTAATTTACTAATTAAAATTTTAAAACTTTTTTAAATATTTTGGTCAAACTCCACCCTTCGATATATCAGTGATCGACTTTAAATTAAATGAAACAATACCTATATCAATAGAAGTTAAGTATATTTGATTTGGTTCAATTTGAACTCACATGTAAAAAAAATTAAAATCAATTTAATTGATAATTATCTTTAACTAAATCTTTATGTTTATCATCAATTTGATTTTTATATCTTTAGACGAAACTCACAATATACACAATTGCAATTTAAGTTAAAAGATGTGTGTATTTTTTTAAACTTTTTTTGTAATTTTTTTTATATGCTATTTGTTTTTTTTTTTTAATTTAAATTATTGGGGAATTTAAAGTGACTGTAGCTATCTCTTGTTTCAACTAAGATTCGTCATTGCATACTATTTAAACACATGAAGGAGACACCTTTTTTTTTAATAATAATAATAATAATAATAAATTGATTTTATTTTTATGATGTTTTAAAAAGTTTTCTCTTTTGTGTGGCGCTGTAGTGTCTAAACATTGAGCATTTGGTCTTGTGACCAAGCTAGACTAGGATCTTATTGGAAAAGGAAATTTTTAGAGACCCATATATTAAAAATCAGTGAAACATGATTTTAAATTGTAGTGGCCGCAATTTCGACCTTATCATACATTTTTTCTTCTTATTTTAATGATACTGATTCCTAACTATATTTAAGTGTATTATAAAATTCTCAAAACCAAGACTGATCATAGGAATAAACGGTTCAATAAAAAAGTTCTAAATTCCTTCTTCTAAGAGTTTCTTATTTTGTAAAAATAGTGTTTTCAAAATTTGAAATATGTGTTCAATTTTTCTTACCGAGAGACTTTTGAATTGAACAACTATGATGGTGAAAATATAAAATATTAGTTAAGGATGATTCATTTTTGCAAATAATAAAAAAACTTTTTTTAACATTTTTATTATTTCTAAAAATATAGACAATTGTTCCCTTCAATACATCTTACCTTCTTGTTGTTACCACAAATATTATAAAAGAGAAATAAAAAATGTTTTCACAAAGTAAATTATCTCTAAGACATCCAATCCAAAAATCATGCATCCATGGAAAATGTTATTGATATGAATGCACATAATATCTTAGAAGGAGAAACATACAAACATAGCAAAATATATGAATTATCAATGTCATATCTCATCTTGATCCTAGAAAAATAGATAAGATGGAATGAATTGTCATTATCTCATCTTGATCTTTGAACTAAATAATGTGAACTAGAAATTTAAAAAGATAATTCATTTATAAAGCTTAGCAAACCAACACCCAAAATGCATTTATTGATTCAAAAAGTGCGACTAAATCATATATATTGATTGCTAATGCTCCAATTAAAATAGATTTTCCTGTTGGACAATCCATTTTTGCAAATGAGTCTCAACTCTATCTGAAGCGTGGTAGACCCGTCGGTTCCAAATATAAAAATCATCGAACAAGAAATGGGGATACAAAATAAATATCGCTCAAATGATGATATAAAAACTCTAAAAGAGTCTTCTGACATAATTGACTTTTTAGTCCTTTAAGAGATTGATTAAGTACCTAAAATTCATGAAAATAAAGAGATCTTAACAAATTATGTCATTAATGGAATTCCATGGAACCGATATGGATACAAAGTTGATGATATTTTTGCATATAATATAGTGCTAAATGTGATAAACGATAATGATGATAATGAACCCAAGTCCGTTAAGGATGGTAGACAAAGTGATAATTGGTCAACATGGAAAGATGCAATTGAAATTTAATCAAGCTCGTTTTTCAAGGAGAAAGTTTTGGAAAGTTCTAGTAGTCTGAACACCTAAAGGTGTGAAATCATTTGGATATAAATGAGTTTTTATGGGAAAACAAAATGAAAATGGTAAAATTGTGAGAAACAAAGGCCGACTTGTTACTCGAGGTTTTTCTCAAAGACCATTGATTGTGATGAGACATATCCCCCATGTAGTAGATGCAAGTACTTTCTGATACTTAATTATCCCAATAGAACATGAAGATCTCCATCTGTACATGATGGATGCTATTACAACTTAGTTATATGCCTCACTAGATAGCGACATTTACATGAAACTCCAATAATATAATTTTTATGAGACACATAGTTCAAGCTACAAGGAAGACTATTATATCAAATTGAATAAATATTTGTATGAGCGAAAACAATCTAAATGCATGTGGTACAATCGTCTTAGTGAATATTTTCTAAGAGAGAAATATAGAAATGTCTCAATTTGTTTGTGCATTTTTATGAGAAGATCTGTAAATGAATCTACTATAATTGCTATGTATGTCGATGACATAAATATATTTGGAACTAGTGAAGAACTTTCAAAAGCTATAGATTGCTTAAAGAAAGAGTTTGAGATAAAGGACTTGAGAAAGATAAACTCCTTATCTTGCTCTTTATTTGTTCATTTTATAACAAAAATAAAATTATAGAAGAGAAAATGTAAGGACAGTAGTCTTGATATAAAACTTGTCCTGCATACATAATAACAAGAAATTTCAAGAATTGAATACAGATAATCAATTCAAATGTAATTTTGCAATCTCCTATTTTAAACTAGTATACAATAATCAAACAACATACAAAATATAGTCTATATATATCATACACTGTATTTGACCAGCAAAACTTCTGCTGTTCAAGCACAATTTCCAAACCAATGAATGTAACCTTGTACATTTTTGGCAAATGAATGTAACCTTGTACATTTTTGGCAAATCATAAAAAATGAAAGCAGTTTCTATGATTGATCCGATTGTAAAAGGGACGAAGTTGCCTTCTCAGGGTTTCTTCCAATGGTGAGGCTTGAAACACGACTTGTCTGGAATGATGATGATGATGAAGGATCATGAGGTGAGGCTCCTATTGTGGTGGACAATGCACTAATATTGCTGCTGATATAGGTGCTGGTTCCACTAACAGGTCCTTCAACAACAAATTTAGGGGGTGGTGGCTTCTCAATTTCTTTTACCCCTTCTAGCATTTGAACAACTTTACTCATTGCTGGTCTTTGAGATGGTTGCTCTTGGATGCACCAAAAGCATACTTGAATCGCTCGTGTAACTTGCGCCATATCGACTTCTAGCTCTGCAAGTCTTTTATCCAAAATTCCTTTGATGTTGCCTTTCTCAAACTCTTCATAGGCCCAAATGGAGAACTTCTTCCTATTTGTTTCCTCTGAGACATCGAAGTTCCTCTTTCCACTCACAATCTCTAACAGAACCGTGCCGTAGCTGTAAACATCGGATTTCGATGTTATTGGAAGATTTGCAATCCACTCGGGGGCTAAATATCCTCTTGTTCCTCGTATGCTTGTCAAGGTTCTATTCCTATGGTCCTTTGGGTTAACAAGCTTTGCAAGACCGAAATCGGAGACTTTAGCGACATAATTCTCATCCAAGAGAATGTTTTCAGGTTTGATATCACAGTGGACTATGCAATCGCGACACTCCTCGTGAAGGTACGTGATTCCTCTTGCAGTTCCTAGTGCGATATTGTACCGATACTCCCAATTCAACAACTTTCCTGATTGCTCTTCTTTCGGGAATAGAAAATTATCCAATGAACTGTTTTTCATGAACTCGTAGACCAAAAGCCTGTGTCGCCCTTCGGAGCAAAAACCGATAAGCCTCACCAAATTAAGATGATGTGTACTACTTATAGTTGCAACTTCCATCCTAAACTGTTTCTCACCTTGCTCAATGCCTTCAAGTTGTTTCACTGCAACAATAGTTTTGTTAACAAGAATTCCTCGATAAACAGCACCAAATCCACCAGCTCCAAGCTTCTCCTTGAACCCTTTCGTCGACCGCTGAAGCTCCTTGTACGAGAACTGAACTGGCGCACCCGAAGCATACTCAAGAAGAGCATACTGAGCCGACAAAACACCAAACCTCGCATTTTTTCTACAGCACCATATCCATAAACCACCTTCAATTGCAACCACACCTAAAAGGGTACCCAAAACAACAACCACAACAACCCAAGCAGGTACACTCGAACTCTTCTCCTTCACCGTCTCGCCTAAAGAAGGCGGCGGATTCGGAGCCAACGGTGAACAAACCTTAATATAAGAAGTACTAGGTAACGCAGGACTATGATAACCACTAACAAAATCAACCGATTTCATATAACATTGACCCGTCCCATCCGACAAAGAAGTAGAAGCAAAACACGCACGCGAACCTGACAAACAATTCCCTCTACACGCCGATATACCAATGAAAAAGGCCTGCGACTCAGTATCAGGTTTATAAGTCAATAACTGAGTATGATCCAATGTCAACATAGTTTCATTCCCTTGACAACTATCAAGACTAACCTTCCTCCTACACCCCTTCCTACTATTACTACTACTCAAGAACTCAAAATTCTCAGAAGGGCACCCACAAATAGTGTTAGTATCATTATAACTACATATACCATAATTCCCACAATAAGCATAAACTTCACATTGATCTTCAACAGCAGCCCATCTAACTCTAGGGTTTCCACTACCCTTAGAAGTGCTATAAATCCTTAAATTCCCATCATTATCTAATTTCAAAATCCTTAAAACATCACTACCACCGCTACCGGCATCAGCATAATCACTACTATAAGCAACAACAGCAGGAGTACTCAAATTCAGATCCGAAAGTTGCAATATCCCGATCGATGACAACGATATAAAAGGTGAACTCAAACTACCATTCACAGATGAATTTACACCTTTAGTCCAGAAAATTATGCTATCATTCCATATCAATGATAAATTACCAATTTCACTAAGACTAAAACTATAAAGACCAGATTTCAGAACCTTACCAACACTGAAATTCTGTGAAGGCAAAAGTGTATCAGTAAGGTGGTCAAAGCTTGACCAAAGGATTTTTGTTCCGTTTGAAATTACCAATTTACCAGTGTCATCGACGGTGGCTGATGTCGCACCGAGGTTAGCGGTACCTGAGTCCCAGACAGTGGCGCCGGAGCCGTTGACGAGACGAAGGGAACCGGTGGTGAGGAATTGGAAGGAACCATTGGAATCGACGGCGGTGGAGTTACCGGCTGTCCATACGACGGGAGCACCGCCGGAGTAGACGATGGCGGCGAGGAAGGAAGGAGGGGAGGTTGGTGGATCGACGGGGATGAAGTGGAGGGAGAAAGTGGAACTCGGAGAGGACCATGATTGGTTTGTATTGGAGGCGGAGAGGGTGGTGCCGGGGGATACGGCGGCGACGGTGGTGGTGACGAAAACAAGGGTTAGGAATAGAAAGTGAGATTTGAAGTACATGTTCATTTGAAATTTGAATTTGAATTTCATTTTGAATTTGAATTTCAATATGTAAGTGTTGTAGTTGGATGCATATTAGAATTATGTTTATAATAATCTTAGGATTGTGTTTTGGTTTCATTTGTGGAAATTGTGTTTATAGTTATGGACTTATGGTGGAGGTGGAACATAGTGAAGGAAAGGGAAGACTTTGACTTGGCTCTTCCATTTGGTTGACCAATGGTCTGAATGGAAGTTAATTTCTGTTTTCTTTTTTAAATATTGATTTTTTTTCTTTCTCTAACTGATATTGGAATATTACAAAAAATTTATACATACAATTATGACCAGCAGATTTAAATTCGAGATACGGTTCAAACTTAATATTACGTGTATTTTGCTCGTTAAGTACGAAATATTGGTTTATTTTAATTTTATTATGTATTTTTCTTGACTAATTTAAGTATATTTTTTTTGTTTGGATAAATATCCGTGATTCAATGTTAATTAGAAGTAGGACTTAAAATATATTTTGACAAATATATACTTTTTTATTATCTGTGTTAACTAGAAGTAGGACTTAGTCCTACTTATGAAATTGTCCCATATTATTTCTTTATATTATTATTGAAGTATTAATTACTACCTTTGTTTATATATATATATATATATAATTCTGTTAATTAAATTATGAAAATTAATTATAGTGTTATATTTGTTAATAATTTGAATAGTTTTATTAATTTATCTTTAAAAAGAGAATTGATTTATAGTTTAATTGTAATATTTATTATAGATTACATAAAAAGATGTAATATAATTATAGATAAGTTAGTAAATAAATTTTTTTTGGTTTAGTAAAAAAAAATTGTTTTAGGTCAAACTCAAATCAGAGTGATCCAATTCATCACTGTAACAGGCCGATTTCGGATCAATCCGATCCAGTATTTAGAGTCTCAAATAGCTATCAATTTAGAGCATTACACCACTACAAATGAAATTCGAAGTGGAAGACAATCATATCATGCCTACATATATCTTTGTTTCCAGTCACTTGTTGGCAATTATATCATGTTCACTGCCACTAGATGACAACGATCATCTTACATCTGTGTGGACATGCGTCCAAAATTAAAAGATGATCCAAGAATCACATACTCCCTTTGTCTAACAACCATAACAATTTTTTTTTTAAATCATAGGAAATGTCATATAAAAAGGACATTTGGTGCATAAAAAGGTACATTAATTTCTAATCCTAAAAACCTATAACACTTACACACATATTAACTTGATCGTCAGAATGTGTGAAGATAGACACCCACCTTAACCATGGAGGAATTATTAGTTGTAAAGAACTTCCATAAAACCGTTTGAATTGGAAACAAATGAAGATAAATAATAGGTATAACCACAAAATCGAAATCAATTTCAGAAAACCAATTAGTAAAAAAAGTTGGTGTTAAAAAAGTTTACTTTTTCCTTAGAATTCTTTATCATTTTAGATTTGATATATGAAAATAATGTAGTGCATGTTTGGACTAGAGATAAGTTTGGCAAAATTATAATGGCACCGTAATTTTGTGAAACTATAAAATCTAACTTATACCCAAATCATAATGACTCACTGTGATTCTATTGATTTCAATGCACATTCATACATTATATTAGATCTACAAAGAAAAAGAAATTGAGAGAAATGAGATTTAAATAAACATTTTGACCGACATATACTTCTTAATTGCAAAGTCACTTTGCAAAAGCCTGCAAAATATAAATATTTTTTGGATTAATAAAGTATAAATGAAGTTTGCATTTTAATATGATGTAGTGTGATTAGTTTCCTCTTAAACAATTTGTTTTTAATCCAATGTTTAAAACTTAAATTGATCACTTAGGTTTTATTGCTAGTCTTTTGAGCTTGGAAAAAGATAAAGATGGAAAGTGTTTGATTTAATATGTATTAAGTTAATATGTTTGGAAAAGATATTAATGTTAAATGGTTAGGAACAACATTTAAGTCCACAGAGAAGCTAATTTGTTAAAATAAAGTGTAGCATGATATGATGTGTAGTGCGTGAATCTATGATGATAATAACTTACTGATTATCATGATGATTGAGTTGGAACACCCCTAAAGTTAATTTGGTCCCATGATCGCTACATCATGCTACAACAAATATAATTATTACTAAGTGTCGCGACCTAAAACTTCGAGTGTTTCTCGAATTCAATGAAGTCGCCGTCAAAATCTATTTTAAAATAGGGAAAATATTGCGAAACCCTTAAAATAGAAAAATAAAAATAAAAAATGGTATTTGAAACTAAGTTTTGAGTTCGGGAGTCGATTATGCGTAGGGAAGATATTAACACCCTACTACATCCGTTAAAATACGGTTACTTATAATTAATTGTGCAAGATTAATATTAACTTAAATATATTTATTTTTCCTTATTATTAAATATGAATAACAATTGTTATTTATTTTTTAATATAATTTTGAAATGAATGTGATCTTGCTCTTATGTATCTCTCGGTGTTGTGGAGAAATCAAAGCTATGTAGTTCTTGGTTAGAAAATGCGGATATGTTGATTTTTTTTTTAAATTTATTTTGTTATAAAAACATATATATTGACGAAAAGAAAATGAGCTTGTTTGACTTGAAAAATTATTTTTTTATGCGAGTTTTAGGACTATCAAGCTGTAAAACTCGTGTCTCAAAAGCTCAGAATAAAAAGATATCTCATCTAGTTAATCCTTTTAAGAATGTTTATATATTATTTTCGATTTTAAAATTGAGTTTTAAAACCACCAAGTAGTACAACTTCAAACTTGTGTCTCAATAACTCAAAGATTAAAAAGAAAAAATTATATGTAATTAATCAAATTTAAAAAGTTGATTTTATATTTATTTATAGAAATAAATTTTAGAATTATCAAGTTGTATAAATTATGTTCTGCTACTCATGGATTAAAAGATGTCATTTCTAGTTAACCGTTAATAATAATTTTTATTTATTAATTTGTTTATGAGTTTTAATTTATTAATTTATCTATGAAGATGATATTTAGCACCGCCAAGTTGTCGCAACTTGTGCCATAATAACTCAAAGATTAAAAAAAATATCACATTTAGTTAATCGTTAAAGAAATATTTGCTTATTTATTTATTTTTATGAAATTTGATATTTAAATTATGAAGCAAATTAATTACTTTTTAATAAAACAAAAATCAGCTCTAAATGGGCTGAATTTATATGATCATATGTTTGTTTTTTGATTAGAACCCAAACTCAACTCAACTTAAAAACAATTTTTGATTAGAACCCAAGCCAACTTAACTTAAAAACAAAAAAAAAGGTTAAAACATAAAATTGAAAACCCTAGTTTCATTTTAAGGTAGACAACCACATTACAACTTAAGGGAGGCGGCCACTTGTTGGCAGAACGCAGCAGCTGGGCAAAAGAAGAAAAAAAAAAAGAAAACGAAGAAGAAGAACAATGAAACGGCGACAGCGGGCCAAAATTGGGGTACTACAGTTATCCCTATTTGATTTTCATGTTATAAGTAAATATAAAGACCTAAATTTTATCCAACAAATGTTAACCAATAAGTATATGTGAAATGCAAAAGTAGAATAACCAAAAATATAAAAGTAGAATAACGAAAAAAGTAGGTGAAACACAAAGTCATTAAAATCGTCTTCGAATTTGTATACCGATGCGTAGATCTATAGAAATAAAAATCATCGTCTTCGGATTGGTTACCGATGTGTAGATCCATAGAAATTAAAATGATCGTCTTCGTATTGGTTACCGATGTGTAGATCGACATAAATAAAAGTGTTCGTCTTCTGGATTGTTTATTGGAGCGTAGATCGACAGAGGTGCAAGTGATTGTCTTCGAATTAATTATTATGGGTAGATCAATAGGAATAAAAATGATTGTCTTCGAATTGGTTACTGATGCGTAGATCGACATAAATAAAATTGATCATCTTCCAAATTATTTACTATTGCGTAGATCGGCAGCGGTTTAAGTGATCGTCTTTGGATTAATTACCGATGCGTAGATCAAAAGGAATGAAAAAAAAGGTAGTTGGTCCAATCTTTAAAGGTAGAGAAAGAGGGATAATATGTATATGATACTTGCAATACGAACGTTAATGGTTGTCAAGTATAAATAACGTATAAATATAAGGTATGAAAGATTCATGCATGTGTTATGCATTATGCAAGGTTGTTGAATATAGGTAAAGTAGAATGAAAATGCATGGATCATGTGAGTATGAGTAAATTATGCCTTATTTATGTGTGTCATGAATTATTGGTCAATTCTTGTTCATTTGTTTGATTCCCCGATCCTTATGCTCTTATGCGCTCCATGATTCAACGGATGAATAAAAAAAAATAGTATTTCCGCATAATGATTCCTCGTACCTATCGTGTGACCGCTTTTATGAGGCGAAGCAAAGTCAATTATTTAAAATGATTATCCTCTTTTATTTTTTACACATTCATATATCTTGAAAATCAATCGAGTTCCCGTGTATATATTTTTCACGTGTCAAAATACTTAAAATATTTTATATTTTCACATATTTCAAATTCCAACATTTATTATCATAAAACAACATTATTATCATAAAACAACATTTTAAATCAATAATGAAATTGAATTAGTTTAGAAAGAGTGTAATGTACAACATCAAATTACGATATTGGAAAACATACATTCGTTACATTGCAAACAAAACAATTGAGGTAAGGGTTACAATGTGGGGACGAGTGTGTTTAGCTTTAGTTGGAGGCATAACAAACGTTAGTCATTCTTGTAATTTAGGACTCCTATTAGTCCCCTTCCGAGAATAATAATTGCTCGATTTGGAGCTCTTGGTTTTTTTTAATCCTTAATTTTTGCATGGACCGCTCTTCCAAGTTTTCAATCCATTTAGATGCTCTAATTTTTTCCTAGGTCGCCTTTTTAGGTTTTCAACCTACAAAGCCGTTTTTTCAAAAAAATTTCAAGCATAATATTTTTTGACTACATCTGAATTTACTGGAAGTGAAAATTCCCCTTCATCCATTTCTGCGAGTATTAGAGCTCCCCCTGAGAAACGGCTTCAACCCATTTTGTGAAATAATCAATAGCTACTAGGATAAATCGGTAACCAACGAGCCTTGAAGCCTTAGGCTCAATGAGTCCAATAACATCCACCCCCACATTGAAAACGACCACAGTGATGTAAAAACATTCAAAGAGGTGGGCAACACATGTTTATCAACATGGATTTGACCTTTCTTTATGTAACTAAAGCAATTAGACTCCATGGTCAATCAATAGTAGTCATCCCTTAAGATTTTTCTTGCAATTGCGTGCCCATTTGCATGAGTTCCAAAAGAACCTTCGTGAACCTCTTGAATGATTTTCTCCGCTTCCGTTTTATCCATACATTTGAGGAGAACCATATCATGATTTTTCTTATAAAGCACATCACCATTTAGGATGAAATTCATTGACAACCTCCTTAAAACCCTCTTGTCATTCACTGAAATACCCAACGAATATTCATTATTCTTAACATATGATTTGATATCATCAAACCATGGCTTGCCATCAGACTCTTGTTTTATCGATAAGCAATATGCTGGCTTTTCCTTTTGTTGAATTTTTATGAACGACACATCCTGACCGACGCTTATTTTGAACATTAATGACAATGTGACCAGGGCGTCGGCCAATTGGTTTCTTTCTTGAGGAATATGGTGAAAAGTGATATGTTCAAAATGTTCTACCAATTCTTTGATATGCATATGATACATAATCAATTTAGAATCTCGAGTTTCCCAATATCCTTTTGTTTGATGAATGACAAAAAATGAGTCTCCATATACCTCAAGAACTTTCACCTTTGATTCAATGGCTGCTTTAATGGTCATGACACATGCCTCATATTCTACAATATTGTTTGTGCAATTAAAACACAATCTAGCCATAAATGGAGTGAACTAGTTCTCTGGGGAAATCAAATTTGCTCCAACTCCATGCCCTAATGCATTCGAAGCACCATCAAACACCAACGTCCATTTTTCATTATCAGATGATTCAATCTCTTCAAATAAAGTCATTATACCTTCATCGAAGAATTCACACTGTATTGATTGATAATCTTCTACAGGTTGCTGGGTCAAATACTTTGCTAGTGCGCTTCTTTTGATAGCCTTCTGTGTAACATACACCAAGTCGTATTCTGATAACAACATATGCCAACGGGAAATACTTCCAGTAAGAGCAGGTTTGTCAAAGATATACTTAATTGAGTCCATTTTAGACACCAACCAAGTTGTATGTCATAACATGTATTGCCTTAAACTACGAGCAGCCCATGCTAATGCGCAACATGTTCGTTCAAGCAGTGAATACCTTGTTTTACAACTGGTAAAATTTTTGCTCAAATAATAAATAACATGATCTTTCTTACCAGATTCATCATGTTGCATTAGTACACAACCCATTGACTCGTCAAGTACATAATAAGTGGTTTTCCAGGAACATGAGGCATTGAGATTGGAGGTTTTGACAAGTATTGTTTAATCTTTTCGAAAGGTTTTTGACAATTCTCATCCCATTCAACCTTTTGGTCTTTGCGCAACAACTTGAAAATTGGCTCGCATGTAGCGGTTAGATGTGATATGAACCTGACAATGTAGTTCAATCTACCCAAAAAGCCACAAACTTATTTTTCAGTGCATGGAGTCAATATTTCTTGTATTGCTCTTACTTTATATGGGTCCACCTTTATTACTTTTTGACTCACAATGAACCCAAGTAACTTGTCTGATCTCACACCAAAAGTGCATTTAGCAGGGTTTAAACGGAGTCTGAATTTTCTTAATCGCACAAATAATTTTTGAAGGTTAACAACATGGTTTTCTTCGGTCCCATATTTTGCAATCATATCGTCCACGTAAACCTCTATCTCCTTATACATCATGTCATGAAACAAAGTTACCATTGCTCTTTGATAGGTTGCCCACGCATTCTTCAATCCAAATGACATCATTTTATAATAGAATGTCCCCCATTGTGTAATGAATGTAGTTTTCTCCATATCTTCGGGAGCCATCTTGATTTGATTATACCTTAAGAAACCATCCATGAAGGAGAAAAGAGAATATTGAGCAGTGCTATCTACTAAGACATCAATATGAGGCAAAGGAAAATCGTCTTTAGTACAAGCTTTATTTAAATCCCGATAATCAACGCACATTCGAGCCTTTCCATCTTTCTTTGGAATTGAGACAATATTAGCCACCCATTAAGGGTATTTTGCCACTACTAAGAAACCAACATCAAATTGCTTTTTGATCTCTTCTCTAATTTTAAGTGACATACTAGGCCTCATCCTCCTTAGTTGTTGTTTAATTGGAGCACATTCAGGCTTGAGTGGTAGCTTGTGTTCAACTATGTTAGTATCTAGCTCAGGCCTATCCTGATATGACCATGCAAAAACGTCCACATAGTCAGATAAAAGTTTAATCAACTTTTCTCGTTCACTTTCTTTCATAGACATACAAATTTTAATTTCTTTCTTATCATATTCAGTCCCTAAATTGATCACCTCAACAGGTTCTTGATATGGCTGGATTATCTTAGCTTCATTTTCCATTAGCCTTTCTAGTTCTAGGGGAGGCTCACAATCGTCTTCACAATCCTCATCAGCGTGATTAATTGGGAGTTCAAAATTACAAGAAGGAGTTATAGCGTTGTTATTTTCAACAAGTTCATTTTCATCTCTACATTGTTTAAATTAAGAAAAAAAGGAACAAGACAATATGAATAAAGATTTCTAAAAAAAGAAAAGAAAAAAAACAAAAACAGTTGGAGAATTCAAAATGCATTTATTGATAATAAGTATGGAATTGAAATACATGCTCCCTAATTAGTTATCCTTATAGCCTTGGGGAGAACAAAAGGAGTTAAAATACACAATTACTTTGAACATGAATTCACAAACACGGGAAACTTGATGATCTTCCAATTGTTGGCCTAAAATTTCGAGTGTTTCTCGAATTCAATGGAGTCACCATCAAAATTTATTTTAAAATAGGGAAAGTATTGGGAAAACCTTAAAAATAGAAACAATAAAAATAAAAAATGGTCTTTGAAACCAAATTTTGAGTTTGAGAGTCGATTATGCATAGAGAAGGTATTAGCATCCTACGACATCCGTTAAAATACTCTTACCTATAACTAATTGTGCAAGATTAATATTAACTTAAGTATATTTATTTCTTCCTTATTATTAAATATGAATAACAATTATTTTAATATGATTTTGGAATAAATGTATGCTTAAGAAATAAAGGACAAAAAATAATTTTTTATTAATGTGGTTGACAAGAATGTGATCTGCTCCTACGTATCTCCTAATGCGATGGAGAAATCAAAGGTACGTAGTTCTTGGTTAGTAAATGCGGATCTGTTGATTGTTAATATATATTTTGATGAGAAAAGAAAATGAGCTTGTTTGACTTGAAAAATTATTTTTTTATGCGAGTTTTAGGACTATCAAGCTGTACAACTCGTATATCAAAAACTCAGAATAAAAAGATGTCTCATCTAGTTAATCTTTTTAAGAATATTTTATATCATTTTTATTTTATAATTGAGTTTTAAAACCACTAAGTAGTACAACTTCAAACTTGTGTCTCAACAACTCAAAGATTAAAAAAATCACATTTAATTAATCAAATTTAAAAGTTGATTTTATATTCATTTATTTATAAAAATAAGTTTTAGAATTATCAGGTTGTATAAATTATGTTCTGCTACTCATGGATTAAAAGATGTAATTTCTAGTTAACCTTTAATAATAATTTTTATTTATTAATTTGTTTATGAGTTAAATTTATTAATTTATCTATGAAGATGAGATTTAGAACCATCAAATTGTCGCAACTTGTGCCCTAATAACTCAAAGATTAAAAAAAAATGTCACATTTAGTTAATCTTTAATGAAATATTTGCTTGTTTATTTTTTATTTTATTTTATGAATTTATATGAACAGATTTTTGTTTTTTTGATTAAAACCCAAGCCCAACTTCACTTAAAAATAATTTTTGATTAGAATCCAAGTCCAACTTAACTTAAAAACAAAAAAAAAAAGATTAAAACATAAAACTTAAAACTTTAGTTTCATTTCAAGGGAGATGACCACGTTACAATTTAAGGGAGGCAGCCACTTGAGGCAAAAAATAAAGAGAAAATTAAGAAGAATAAAGAAACGACAACAAGGACAACATCATCACATGTTCGAATTTTTAGTCTTATTTTTTTATGTTTCGTTCATTATGTTATCTTAATCTTTGCTCTTACAAAAAAAAATCTATATATTTTTTTAAAACAAAAAAGTGTGATTGTATGATGAAGATATAGAACAACATATTTATTGTAGAGGAGAAGAAAAAAAATACCTTGACGTTTTCGGTTTGTTACTGAATCTCTCTCTGATTTCTTTCCCTTTCTCATTCTTTGTATGTGTTTCTTTTCTATATAAGCAGAGTTAATATCAGATCTCTTTTTGAAAACAAATGAAGATGTATTTATAGAGTTTTTTTTTTCAAATGTTTAATTGCTTTCTTGTTCTGCCTTTGCTTCCCTATTAATTTCAGGTTTGATGCTTAATTTCTTTTGCTCATAATTTGATTTTTTTTCTGCACATCTGATCCACATGGTTTTAGCCTATTTGTTTTTATCTGATTATGTTCATCTGCTGGACATAGTTGGTTTGTTGGGCTAAAGAGCATTTTTTATTTGCAGATTTGGTTAATTTTGTGCATGATTCAACTACATTTGTCTTTTAGTTAATTTATTACATATCATTTTTGCCATATTTTGTATCAAACCTTTAGTTATAAAATTATCAATTTTACAATGAGTTACAACAAATTAGTTACAACACTTTAATTTATATAATTATGTAATTAGCTATAAAGTAAGGTTAGTGCATCCGGCAGGATAGTGCATCACCAAGACAAGTGCAGCAATAAAGAACAAAACAACAAAGAACAGTTGGCTTGTTTAAAATTGTAATTTTTTGTGTGTTAATAGTTATATATATATATATATATATATATATATATATATATATATTAAAGATGTCATAAATATAAATAAAATAAAGACAACATAAAAATTGATATATTATGAATATAATTTAACTGGCCGAGCAAGATTGGAGTACTATACTAAGTTAAATCCTTAATTACCTTTTATCATTTGAAATTACAACCCGTGTCTCTTACTTTGCATTGTTAATCATAAAATCACCTTAAAAGTTGTTACTCAAACATGTGTTCTTCTTTTTTTATAAGACATAAATTATTTGTTTAGAAAAGTATTGAAATAGGTAACCTAATCTATTCTGGTGGTGATGATACTTTACTTTCATTTTATTATTTGTTTTAGACTATGTAAACTTGCACATCACACTTAAAATATGCAACAAAGTTCACCCCACAAGTATAATCATTCATAAAATCACTCATATATTACTAATTATATACTTACACCGTGTCTTAATATAACATCAGAATGTCTTTAAAGGTACACCACCTATTTGGAGAAGAAGCGTGCCAGGAGAAAACGAGGACTGCCCAACAGGTGGTAGAATGATTTAAAGAACCAAATTAGAGTTCACATCACCAACCTTAGTGATCGACCTCACGTGTTCATACAGGAACATTAACGCCCACCAGCACCCTTTATCGTGGACAAGGCAAAACCACATATGTTTGATTCGGAAATCGAGTTTGCTGACGATGATTAGATGTGTCCATGTGGGGCGACTTTTTCTTGGAACGACATGTTGAGATATTATTGCAACAATGGCTTCCAATTTGGGAGATTTTAGAGATTGAGGTTTGTAGGAGATTGGGAAAAGTAAATGTGTATTTGGGAAATAGCTCAAATTGAAGAAAAATATCAGAGACGTCGAAATGATTCAATTTTTGGCGACAATAGAGGAATTATTGTCAAATTGGATTCTAGGAGCAAAATGTCATATCAGGGAGCACCAAGACAGAGGAGATCTAAAGTAGACATGACCCATCCGCCTTTTACATATGAAGTGAACGAGGAACCATTTCCAAAGCGATTCTGATTACAACTATTGAGGAGTATACTGCGAAATTAGATCCCAAGAGCATGTGACTTCATTTAACGCTCGAATTGTACCCAAAAATTTCTGAATGTTAATTGTTTTCATAAGGTTGGTTTGGAAGAGTAAAACGGACGGATACGGAAGACTCTCATTTTTATTTATTTATTTATTATTATTAGTAATGTGTTAAATATATTTTTATCTTAGTTCTATAATGTTTTATATGGTTGTTATTATTATTATTATTATTATTATTATTATTATTATTATTATTATTATATTTTCATTCAATTATTATTTTTAAAAAGTATATATGTGTCTGATATGAAGTTAATATTTAGGTTTTTAATAGGCTTCGATTGAAAACAACATGTTTTCCAACTAACCAACTATAGTGATAGAAAAAAAAAAAACGATACCTTTCTTTCTCAATCTGACTACTCATAACAACCTCTATGCGAGAAAGAAAGAAATCAGAAAATATTTAGGAGAAAAAAAAAAAAGGAAGAAATTCAAGAAAACCTCTAAAATAGTTAGTGATTCATCCATTCAAGTCAAAACTCTTTAATGATGATCATATTAACTTTGTCTAACTAACTTTCTTTGTTAGTAAAATAAAATCCCGTCTTGATCTTTTGAAAAAAATAAATTGATTTTTATGGTAAAGTTGCTATTGTTGTTAATAGTCAAAAAAACTGATTTTAGTAAATGACTTTATGATGATGGATAATTTTAAAAAATGGTGTTTGATATTATTATTATTATTGTGTAGAAAAATTATTTTTAATTTTAAAAGTAAAATTGTGATATGCAATTTATTTTCTTAGAAGTGATCTTGATTATCTTATGATATTGATATAAAACATATTTTGATTAGAGAAAACGTTTATCTATGTCAAAAATTAATTTTCATCTGATAAAAGTCGTTATAAAGACTAGATTGTGTTTTAATCAATAGAAGTAGTTATTGCTTAAAAACTCAATTTTTATTTGGTTAAAATTTTATATTGTGATAGTTTGAGTGTTGAAGAAACTTTTAGCAACTTTATTGATGTTAATAATAATAATGTTTTTGGAAAATAATAAATTGGTTGAAAGTTGTTGTCATAATTATTTTTTAAGAATGTTAAAATTGTGATTTTTATGAGACAATTGTTTGGATGTTGTGTTGATTTATAAAATAAAAAACCATTTTACGATAGAGTTGTTAATTTGATTTGTAATAATTAAAATAAATTTTGTGTTGAAGTGTCGTTAATTCTAATTTTTATTATTAAATTTTTGGAAAGTGAACTAAGGAAGTCTTATGGATTCTTGATATTTCTTATATTAGAATTTTAGTCCAAAATAAATATTTAAAAAATTACATATTTCCTTTATTTTATTGAATTTGCTATGAGGCACTTGTGTCAAATATAGACTCGATATCTTTTTATTGTTACTTGTTTGTGTGCTTGCAAATTTGAGAGAATTGATATCTTTTAAAAATATAAAGAAATGGTTTATCTTAAAACCTTAAGCCAACACCAAATCTTTAATATGAATTAGGGATATATGAGTTTTGACACTAAGTGAGTAGTAAATTAATTTGTGAAGTTGTAACATTTTTTGAGCAAAGACCGCTACATATGAACCTTAATAACGACACTCATAACGATAATGTCATCACTCCATTCATTTTCCTACTTGACTTATATGTGATATAAATGTATTGTGATGTTGTGTATTGGTTCTGTTTGTGTGCTATCTTCAAAATAGTTGTTATATGATACATTGTTATAATGGTTGTGTTTGACATGTTCAAATTGTGGAAAATATACGTAATATGATATGTTGTTATAATGGTTGTGTTTGACATGTTGTGGTTATTAAATGTGATGACTTTGTGTCTAAACCAGGTTGGTTTAGGACAAAGTTGAATGATTTTAGACGCTCTGGTTGAGTGATCTATTTTGCTACTAACTAAGATGATGACATTCATACATGCATTGGTGGCCTGAACCTAGTCACGAGTATGTGACGACAGTTCATAGCAAAGACAATGTGATTTAGAAAAATATTCAATGGTAGGGTACTGAACATGAAACTCTGTAGAGCATTTGTCCAATGGTGGGACAAGTCCAACGGTGGGACTCTTTGCTCTACAGGGTGGTGATATTCCGTAATCATGCATTGACATATAATCTAACAAATATGATTTGTGCATTTTGGTTGATTTGTATCTTTGAATATGTATCTTTATATTTATAATTTCGTTAGTTTATGTTTTGAAAAAACAGGATGTTACAGGGTATATACAACGTTGCATAACAATGTTAATGTGCATTAGTTATTAATTGTGTCTTTTAGCGAATATAGTGTCATTTTAGCGAATAAGTTATTAATTATGTCTTTCGCTAAAATATGGACAATTTAAAAATCAAGGAGCGAAGGTTAAACATTTGAAAGCCAAGAAGTACTTGTTTCAAGCTATTGATTAACCAATTTGGAAACTATTGTGCCAAAAAAAAAACACTTCCAAAAGAATCTACGATTATATGAAGCGTAAGTATCACGGAAATGCACGAGCCAAACGTTCAATTCTTTTGGAGTTGAGGAAAGATTTTGTGACTTGGAGATGAAGACTAGTGAGTCAATTACTAATTACTTATCTCGTGTTATGGTTATTGCAAACAAGATGATAATTCACATTAAAGAGATGCAAGATGTCACCATTGTTGAAAAGATTATCATATTCTTATCTAAAAATTTCAACTACATTGTTTATGCTATTTAAGAATCTAAGAATACAAATACTCTCTCCCTTGATGAACTTCATAGTTCTTTGATTGTTCACGAGCAAAAATTTCACAAGCCTCGTGGTAAGGAGCATGCTTTGAAGATTGTTTCCTAAACTGGCAAAGGGGTGCAATAGGTAAGGAAAGGAAAAGGAAGAGTGAATTGTGATACAATTAAATGTTTCAAGTGTCCTAAACTTGGTCATTTCAAGAATATATCCCTGAATTGGGATAAGGAAGCATATTATGCAAAGCTTATTAAAGATCAAACCATGTTGCTTATGATTCATGCCGAATTTCAGGAAAATGATAAAGATGATACTTTGCTCTTGCATTTTGGTTGTTCTAATCACATGAGTGGAAATAAAATATGGTTTATCAAGTTAGATGAGACGTTTAATCAAGTCATGAAACTTGGCAATAATTCAAGAATGCAGGTGGTAAGAAAGGAAAATGTTAAGCTTAAGTTGAATGGTGTACCTTAGCTTATCTCATATGTCTACTTTGTACCTGATCTCAAGAATAATCTATTGAGTATAGGAAAATTGCAAGAAAGGAGTCTGAGTGTAGTGTTTGAATTTGGAAAATGTAAGATACGTCATCCTAAAAAGGGGTTGATTATGGAAATTGGTATTGTCAAAAATAGAATGTTCAAATTTCTTGCATAGTTTGTCTCCCAATCCAGTGATGTTTGTTTCCAAACTACAAGCAATGACTTGTCATATCTATGGTATTGTAGATATCGACACTTCAGTCTAATAGGATTGAAGATACTAGAGAATAAATATAAGTGAAATGATTTTCACATTTGTCTAATTCAAGCAAATGGTGTGGAGCTTGTATGGGGGAAAATAACATAAGGACTAAATTCTAAAGCAAAGCTAGTGGAGAGCCAACAATAAGTTAGCTTTAATTCATGCTGATATTTGTGGACCTATCACACCTTCTTCAAACAACAACAAGAGGTAATTATTGCGCTTTATAGACCACTTCACTAGAAAGTTTTAAAAGTATGGTTGAAAAGGAGACTGATTTAAAGATCAAGTGTCTTAAAACTAATACAAGGGGATATTTCACTTCATATGAATTCAATAAGTTTTGCCAAGATTATGGAATAAAAAGTCAACTTACCACTACATATATCCCTCAACAAAATGGGGTTGTAAAGAGGAAGAATAGAACAATTATAAATATGGTGAGATCTCAGTTATGTGAAAAGGGAGTTTCAAAGAAAAAAACAATTGCTAGAAGCAGCTTACTAGACAATCTATGTTTTGAATAGGTCTCCTACCTTGCTTGTGAAAGATAAGACTCAATAAGAAGCTTGAAGTAGTAGCAAACCTTCATTATCACACTTTAAGGTGTTTGGCTACATTGGCCATGTTCATGTCCTAGATGCTAAGAGAATAAAGCATGAAAGCAAGTGTTGAAAGTGTGTCTTACTTGGAGTAACTGATGAATAATTGTGTTGGAACCAAGTTGGTTTTATACTTAGAGTTTTGATGTAAACAAAAATATTTTATGAGAACAATATATTTGACTTCACAAAGCATGAAAGAAGATTCGTGTTTTTGAAGACAATCTAAAATAAGATATGATTCAGATTTATAATTGAAGAAAATATTTGACCAAGTTGACATAAATATTTGATCAAGATTTATTACAAGAATATATGAATTATTTACAAAAAGATTTGATCAAGATTTTTTCTACAAGAATATATAAATTATTTACAAGAAGATTTGATCAAGATTTATTACAAGAAGATTTGATCAAGATTTATCACAAGAAGATATGAATTATTTACAAGAAGATTTGATCAAGATTTATCTACAAGAAGATATGAATTATTTACTAGAAGATTTGATCAAGATTTATCACAAAAAGATATAAATTATTTACAAAAAGATATGATCAAAAATTGTTTACAAGAAGAAACACTCACAGGAAGATACATTTATTATTTGCAAAAATATGATTTAGATTTTGACAAAGGACAAAATACTGAATTGGACTTAGTCATATTTCTACTTATGAAAGTTCAAGAACCGGTACAATACTATGTTTCCGCTCAGATCAAAGCAAACAATAGGATGAAAGTTTCATTTGAAGAATTTGCAAAAGGAATCTTAACAAAATACAAACAGTATCAATCTAAAGAATTTACAAACTCAATCTTACCAAAATGCAAATAGTATCAATTTGAAGAATTAACAAACTCAATCTAAATAAAATAAGAACATAATCAATCTAGAAGGACTACTCATATTGGATTCAGAAATAAATAATTGACTAAATAACATATTATCAAAAAGCATCTTGTTTAGAAGTATTTTTGAATTACATCATTGTTGATCAAGCTAGGAATGAAGATGCAATTCATAATTATAAGGACTAAATTGAAGCCCTAGTTTTATCTACAAATAGGTACTCAAGGCTAAAAATGAAAATCATCAAAAAAATCAGAAAAGAGTAGAAGAACTTGTTCGAATGAGAAATATTTTAAAGAAAGATACACTTGTTTGAATGAGAAATATTTTCTGAGTGTTTTTTTTATAGTGCGATAGTCATTGTTATAACCAGCTTGTTAGAAGCAACTACTTAAAGTCCAAATCCTTGTATTCAAATACGATAGTGGTGTTAGTGTGCCTTCAACAATCTAGGATTTTCATATTGTATGGAGAAGACTTGGATGGTAGAGTCAAGGTGTGTGTTCCTCAAAAGTCTGGGGTTGATAGACTGTTTGAGAAGACTGGCTTGGAGGGTCAAATGTTTTTTGTAATTCAAGCTGTTGAATTAGTTGATTAAATCCTTTTGAGTGAAGGGACTTGATGTAGCCAAGTTAGTGGTGAACCAGATTAAATTACTTGTATCACTTTATTCCTGCACTCCTTAGTTTTGTTATTGCTTCTACTCCATTTAAATCATCAAGTCCGAACCAGTTTAATCATATAATGAAAAAATTATCAACTTAGTAAAACACAATTCAACGCCGTTCTCGTGTTTGTACCTTCATATAGGATATTTGATCATGCTGGACAAAAGATTATAACTAGTAGGGATGTAATTTTTTAAGAAGTTGAACAATGGAACTGGGACAACAAGTACAAAGAAGAAATTGATGTGGACTTAGATTGGGGTGAAAATGATCAAGTCATGGATACAAAAGAGTATAGTGGGAGCAGTGTAGAGGAGATTGAACATGCACTAGAGATAGATAATAATGAAGGTAGAAACAGAAGACCTCTAGGTTGACTTGATGATTATAAAAGTCGTGAAGGACTTTCAGATGAAGAAGCTAACATGGCACGAATTGATAATGCATGCTCAAAAAAGCTATGAAATTGCAGTGAAAAATGCTGAATGGAGACAAACCATTGATGTTGAGATAGTTTCCATTGAAAAGAACAAGACAAGACATGGGAATTGATTGACTTGCGGGGATTAAAGAAGACATGTGTCAAATGGATTTACAAGACTAAGCTCAATGAGCTTGGACATGTAGACAAGTACAAAGCAAGGCCGGTGGTAAAATGGTATGCACAAAAATATGGTATTGATTACATAAAATCTTTTGCTCCTATCAGCAGATTAGATACCATAAGAATGACATTACTTTTGCAGCTCAAAAAGATTGGAACTTATATCACCTTGATGTAAAGTCAACATTTCGATATAGAAATCTGTCAAAAGAAGTCTATATGGAACAACCAAAGGGTTATGTGAAGAAGGGCAATGAAGATAAAGTCTACAAGTTGCACAAGGCCTTATATGGCTTAAAACAAGCTCCAAGAGTTTGGCTGAATCGAATTGAAGCATATTTCATACAAGAAGACTTTCAAGCTAGCAAAAATTAACAAACCTTATTTCTGAAGCTTGGCAGGAAATGTGGAATTCTAATTGTAAGAATATACGTAGATGACTTAATGTATACTAGCAATGATGAAGAAATGACTCGTGAATTCAGAAATTCAATTCAATGAAAAAGGAATTTGTCGTGATTGACTTAAAAAATGAATTATTTCCTTGAAATTGAAGTCAATCAAGGATATGAAGGTGTGTATATAAGTCAAAGGAAATAATATATTGTGGAAATATTATAAGGATTTGACAAGTATAATAGTAATATAGTAAATGTGCCTATGATTCCTAGTTCTAAGTTAAGGAAGGATGAGCAAGGAGAAAAGGTGGATGAAATAATTATAAAAAATTGGTTTGAAGTCTTGTGTACATGACAATGACTAGACTTGGCATGAATCTGATAAGAAGATACATAAGTAATATCACTTAACCTTATCTACAAGCTTCAAAAAGAATAATAAGGTACCTACATGGAACTGTGAATTTTCGAATCATCTACAAGAAAGGATGGAATGTTGATGATAGGAGAAGTACTTCAGACTATGTTTGTATTGAGCAGTGGTGCAATTGTTTGGTCATCTAAAAAGAAATTTATGTTACTCTATCCACAATTGAAGCCGAGTTTGTAGCAGAAACATGTCAAACAGTTTTGATGAAGAAAGGTACCTACAGGACAATGACTAGACTTGGCATGAATCTGATAAGAAGATACATAAGTAATCTGATAAGAAGAAGATACATAAGATACATAAGATACATAAGAAACATATCAAACAATTTAGATGAAGAAAATTCTAAAGGAGTTGTAACAGACACACGAAGATAGCAATATCACAATCATCTTATGTGATAATATCTCAACAATAAAGTTATCAATGAATCAAATTCTCCATGGAATAAACAATCATATTAATGTGAGATATCACTGTTTTAGAGAATTTGTTAAAGCTGAATTGGTCAAAAGATCAAGTGGCTCACTTATTGACTAAGCCATTGAGTATTGAATGTTTTCTTAAGCTTAGAAATCAACTAGGCATGTGTGAAATACCTATAGTAAACTCATTCCTTCTCAAGCTCTGCCTCCTAAGAAAGCAGCCTGCACCTCAACCTTACCATGCCAAAACATAATACCACTACCATCACCCAACCTCTGTTTCCAAAGATCTTTAAACCAATCAAAATGAGACATATTTCCAAATCCCAAAACCACCAAATAGGTCCTTCGCACACAACACCCTGCTAAGGCACACAACCAATTTTACAAATTTCCATATTTAAAAACAAGTTCATTCCAAATAGCTTTATTTTGTAGTCATGAACACAACGCCACAACCATTTTGAAAGAAAAACCAATTAAAAACCTCCAAATTCTTCACACCTAGTTAGTTAGTTCACTTTCAGTTTTTTATTAAATTTTCATGTGTAATGTGATGACTCTATATAAGTTATTGTATTTTCATTCAATAAATAAGAAGTATCATTTTCATTCACCTTAACAGTGTAATGGTTGGCAGAAGCACATAAAGCTGGTTTATTTTTATAACTGGTGCGTGTGACATGATGCAAGTTTGAACTGATGCTGCGTAACAACACTTAGTTGGGTCACAATATACACAATTATACACAGAGTGCCACTTAAATGGGGTGGTTGGATGCATGTGAAAGTGGATATCGGTATAATTTTATGTCTTAGAAGAAATAATAAATACCACTGTAACACAATTGCAATGTTTTGTATTCAACACTGAGACAAGACGTTTAACCACGACTCAAGCCGGTAAATAAGTAAAAGAAGAAAAATAGAAGATTTTATTTGCATAGCAAACTCACGTACACACTCAAGTGTTTCTATTACAAGAGTGATCATACATTAAAAAAAAACATTTAAAAGCACCAAATAAAAGCCAGCATATAGGCAACCACAACACACAAGTAAAAACAAACTATGCCTCAATTTAATTAAAACTGATTAATTAATCTCATCCCCTCTTCAACCAAATCTTCCAAAACAGATTTCTTACTATTTACCACATTACATTTAGCACGAATTTCACCTTGATTTCCAGTCAAAACATCCAACTGACTAACCTTTAAAAAAGCATCAACAAACTTCTCAAAGAACAAATTCTGATTAACAGCAAAGTCATTAACCAACCCTTTTGTCCTCTTATCATTAATCAAATCTTGATCAGATGTAAACAAACCTTGTTTATTCATCAAATCAAGATAATATTTGTTATCAAACACTGTCGGTGTTCTAATGTCTAAATTCGCAACATTACCTGAATTTGCATTAGGACAAGTCGATTTAAGGTTTTTTGCTAAAGTTTTGTCCATTGTGGGGTCCACAACAGGGGAAAGTCTGTTGAAGAATGTACCACAGTGCGCACGACCGAATGTGTGTGCACCTGATAAAGCAACAACGTCTGTAACATCAAGGTTTTTAGGTGCAAATGTGTTGAGTGTTACAGTTGTTGTGTTGAAGGGTGATGGAAGATTGCTTGTTCCTTTTGTGTTAAAGCTTAGGCCATCTTTTCTTCCTAGTGGAACTGGATAATCCGGTCCTCCTGACTGTTCAAACAAAAATTAAACTCATCTCATTAATGAAAAATGTGCAAATATATATACAAAATATATTCGGACACAAAATTCGACCACCGACACATTATTTAAATACGATTTATATCGTGGTAAATATCTTTTTCAAGAATTTTAACATTGTCGTATTCCTTCAATTTGACACAGAACCTCTAATTAAGTTGACAGAGACATGAACTATCTGAGTAGATAATTCGGGTTAAAAATTATTTGTATTTTTTTGGACAGATTGATTTAATTTATGTTTATAATAAAATGTTAGTTCTCGCACTACTATTTCTAGTCTTTGTTGTTAATTTTCTCACAAACAACAAAATCTAATACCACCAACTTTTCTTTCTCTCTTTGATTGAGCCTATAGGACGAAGCTATATATTAGTCAATGGTGTTACACGTAAAAGATGCTTTTGAATTTATTTTTATTTTATAACTATTCATCGACAGATAGATTGGCATCATTTTCTCTAGTCTCAACAAAAATTAACTTAATCCTATCTACTTTTCTTAAAGCTCTGTAAAATATATATGTATTTTAGAAAAAGCTTCGTACTTTAAGATAAAGCATATTTAAAAAGCTGTGTTAAAATTGTTTATATATTTTATTTTAGGAAAAGCATAGTTAGAAAATTGATGATAATTATAACCTTTATATTATATAAACATATGGGTGGTCTTTGTGTACTGTATAATTATTTATTAAGTGAAATAAAATTATTTTAAAGGAAACAGGAGTAATCAAAAGTTTAAGGATTTGTATAGGACAAAAGAATTGTTCAATAAAAAAGGACAAAAGTAGGTAGAATAATTGTTTGAAGATAATGATTAAAGGTTTACTATAAAGTCTTGGAAGTCTTTAAGATATTCTAGGATAGGGTTCCAGCAATTTTCTTTTGAATATTTGAACAAAACGAAAGAGTTTGAGTGGATGAGTTTTAGTTAAAGAGTTTTAATTAAATATAAAATTATTCCAAAAAATTTGAGTTAAAATAATAATTAAAATAATTTGTAATTAAATTTTATTTGTTTTTAGTTAAATACGGAATTACCATATCTTTATTTTATGAAAATTACAACATTCAAAAACCTTAAACAAACCGTTAATCAAGTAACACAATTTTGATGCACTGTCTAAAGAATTTATCGGTCAATAATAATTTTGAAATGATATCAGTTTTTTCTACAAAAATATATAATTTTTTTTCTACAAAATGATATCAGTTTTTTTACTTTCACAAGTTTGTCTAGAAATACGCGTACCCAGGCAACATTTCCTAGTCTTCAAAATTATATAGTTTTTGCTTTGAATCTTTTATTGTTTTATTATAAATGTTTTTACGTTGGAATTAGTTTCTATAATTGGTAGATCATTTGATTTTTAGTATCTCAAGTACGGAATTGATAGAGACTAAAATAAATATAAAATATATATAAAGATTGTTATATTTCAATTGGCAAATGAAAGAATATTAATATATAATAATTCGAATTCAAATCCTATAAACTATTTGATAAAAAATATGTAAATTAATTATAACATTAACAAATTTTATATTAACTAAAACAAAACAACAACAAAATGGTCACAAAATCAATGACCAATATTAATTAGTAGAGAAAAAGTGAAAGGAGTAAAGAGTTTACTAGAAAAACGGCATCACGACCAGCCAAGACAGTAATGTCTGCGCAAGAAACGATCCTTCCACATTCTTTATGAACAAGAGCCCTAATGTTGTCAATGGTCTGTAAGGCTTCTGTTCTCATGCCTCCATTGGCTGGTTGGTCCCTTTCTCCTGGACTCCCATCTAGTAGCACTGATCCATCACATCCCTATATCAACAATTCAGTTCTTTGTGAAAACATTTTTAATTTTTTTTGTTAATTTTATTCATAAACAATGAAAATAACAAAAATTTATTTTTATAAATATATCTTCATTAATTAGTGTTTCGTATGTTTTCCATAATATTAGTTTATTTTAGGAGTATTTTATCAAAATAAAATGAACATATATTTTAAAAAATAAAAATAAATACTTTTTCGTAAAGTAAATGTAGATTACTTTTTACAAAGTTTTATCCTCGTATTAAGAATATTAGAACAAATTAATACTAATTTTTATGAAATAATAAACAAAAATACTAAATGTTACAGTGAAAAACAACGACAAAATGTAAGAAAAATTGATTCGACTATTTCAACCAATTATTTTAATGGATCATTAGTTTTTTTAATTTAAAATTTTAATTTTCGTAATTTTTTTTTTAGTATCTCTCGTACTATATAACATCTATCAACCAATACTTTAAATGAATATAATATGAGTTATTTCATAGGGGATTTTTCTTGAAATTTTTTTTCCATGTGTAAGGAGAAGTTTTTATGCATCTTTCTTTAATATAGACTTGAATATGTAACAAAATAATGTTTTAGTCCACAAAAACAGGTTATTTCATAATTTTTTTCCTTTGTATATATATATATATATGAGAAGTTTTCATGCATATATCTTTTCCTATTTAAATTTGACTATTTTAATTGAAATATGACAAAATCGTATGTTTTAAAAATATTTTTATAAATTCATAAGATCTAATTTAATTGACTATATCGATATTATTAAATAAAATATTTTCGACGGTGAACTAAGTTTGTATTCACTTTGTTTATATGAGTTTATTTGTGGTGTTTGACTATACATAAAAAAAAAAAACATATTTATAAAACTAAAAACACACCGTACTTTTTTAAGTATAAGTGTTAATCTAAAATAAATAAATAAATGGAGACTGATGCAAACATTACACATTTTTTAAAACAAAAAATTTACTCATTTTCTTTTTATTTTCGCAGCTTTTAATATTTTTCTTATCATTATAGTATAGATATTATTGTTATTATTTTTTTGTATTTAATTACCTGAACAAAGCAATCGTGGAAGAAAATGCGAAGTAAGCCAGGAGCTTGACCATTGTCCTGTTTGAACACTTTTTGAAGTTGGGTTCTCACAATGGTTTCAAGATTGGGACATGTTTTGGAAAAGAAAGAGTAGGACAACCCCTTCACTATTGGGACATTGGTTTGTGCCTCATAGGCATGAAAGTGTGAAGCAAATAAAATAGAAGATATCGAGAGGAAAGTGTAGAAAGGAATGGTGGAAGCACTATTTTTACCCATCTTTTGTTTGAGAATGATTTAAGATTACAAGTTTAGGTAGTTATTTATAGAAAAAAGGAGACGGCTTTTCGGTTGTTCCCCCCACACACTTTATTAAGTTAGTACAACAATTAATAAAATTTCTATAGCATAATTGAAAATTATATTATCAAATTAAATTATCAATAATTTAATGATATATTATTATGAGTAAGTTGATTAAATTTTTAAGTTTATATTTTTATTTTATTTTAAAATAATTAATATTTAATAATTATGTTTATTTTTTGTTTCACACACTCTCTATCATTCTTCATGTCTTTCTATTTTGTTCTACATTGAGAATCAAAGAAGAAAAGTTCATTAAGAATCAAATCCGAACTGAAAACGGCAGCGCGACAATAACAACGCGTGATCGACGACAACGAGGTAAACACGAGTAAATTGGAAGTGAAACAAAGAAGAAATCTTCTCACGGTAGTGGAAGAATGGTGAAAAGTTATTTTCACGGTAGAAAGAAAGTGGAGGAGATTGATTTCATTTGGTGGTGGAGCGATTTCGTGAGAGGAAGAAAATGAATTTTAAACTTCTAGATTGATAATGATTTTAATTTAATAAAAATATAAAAAATTAGAAAAATAATTTATTAAATTTAAGAGATTAATCTCAAAAGAACATTGATACAAATAATTTAACATTTTTAATATATAATATATAGACGTTGATGTGGGACTAAGAAACACATTTATTAAATAAAAAATTAAGAGTACCTATACACCTTTAGTACCATAGAAATTGTCCAATTAATGTATTTATTTTATGAATTAATATTTCCAAAAAAAAACTTTTGTATTTGAACTTAACTTTTTTATATTTTAAGACAAAGTAGTAGTATCAATAAAAAAATGTGTTTAAAAAATAATAATAAATGTACGAAATAAATTGAAATGATACTTATATTTAGACACACTTTTGTTCTCAAATTATATTTATAATGGATAGAGTAAAGTATTTGTTAATAATATAATTTTTTATTCTTTTTATAAAGTTTAATAGTATAAAGTTGAAAGTTGAACATATGCATTTCGGAGAAAATTCTACATAGTGAGGTCCAGTGCATATAAGTTGTTAATTGTTGACTGGCCTTTGAGATTTATTTATCTAGTTGTTTTTCTACTCAAATCTAGCTTATTGAGAGAAGGACATATCCATTTTAAACTTAGTATCTGATTGGTAATACTAATAAACTAATTCATAGTTTATTAAATTAACTTGAAATTTGTTTGGTCAAATTTGACATGTTTGGTTAACAAATTTTTGTATGAACTTAGTTTTTTAGATGTTATTTGAATTAATATTTAAGTTTATAACTTAATTTTTTTTAATGTTATTCTACTTATCTTATTATTTTAATTTTATTACTTTTTATTTTTTGTAAAATATTATATAACTATCTCAATCATTACTCCCTCACGTTATTTGCTAAGTTCTTCATCTTCTTTATAATTTTGTTGCAAAAATTCATTTTTATTTTATAAAGATCCTTTACCAAACAAAACAATTTGATTAAGGTTATTGTCATATTTTTCTTTCAATAAGATTTTTATCCCCTTTTACTGGCCACATTCTCCAATTATTTGTAATTGAAAGCTAATTGAGAGATTGGAATTGTAATTTTTTATTTTATCAAGTTTTGAATTATATTTGTTATAAGGTTATTGATTTTTTTTTTTCGTCCTTAAAATTCATAAACGACAAACACCAAAAGAGTAAGAAATTGTGAGGGAGAGAGCACAAACGTGAGAGAGGAAGAGAAAGGGAAGAGAATTTGCTCCAAAATTCAAATTTTATTTTAAAAATATTTTTAATATATCTAAATTAAATAATTATTTCTTTTTATTTTATTTTATATTTATGAAATCTAAATTTACCAAACACTTTTAATTTCAATATACTAATTTTGCAGCTATAAGTCATCAATGATCAGTTATCAGTTATAAGCTAACTTTTTAACTATCAACTAACTTATAACTTAATTTTATTAAATAGAGCATTAATCAATTTTAATAAATTTGCCACTAATATCTTTTAAAGAATGATACATGTTTAATAAATGAGATGAGAGAAAGTTGTAATGGAAAAGATGAGATGAAAATAGAGATATGTTTAGTTCTAAAGATATAAACAGGTAAATTTTAAATGGTTTTGTGTTTGGTTCAATGAGACAAGATTAATTTTAAATGCATAGTTTTAGAATCGTCTTAATATTTTTAGAGACTTTCATCGAATCTAAAAAAATTGAACCCTAATAAAATATATAATTTAATAAATTACCAACAAACAATTTATTAGTAACATTACAAATTACAAAATTGAGTTACTAAAATTTAAAAACCTTACATTAGATTAAACCCTTACACGTCATTATTTAGTAGACATATTACTCATGATCATGAGATGGTGAAAAAGTGTTTGTTGGAAATATTTACCCACGATTCAAAAAGTTGTGGGTATATAGTAGTAGCAACAAGGGGCATAATGAGTTTCATGAAATAACTATGACTATTCAATTCTGTCCAGATTGAGTTTTGTGATCAACAGGACCAACTAAAGTAAGCCAAAAGGAGGGAAAAAAGCATTAACAATCAATGTCAGAAACCAAACCCAAACAACTTTCCCTTTGTTTCTCTATACACACTTGACATAAAAATACTAAAGTCACAAGTGGACTCATGGCTGCTAGGCATGTGAAACGTCAAAAGGGAAAGTAAAATAAATGTTTAATTACACTTGTTCAATAATTTGAACTTTATATAACAATTAGAAATAGGTTGATCTTCTTATACTCTATAACAATATGTCTGAAATTATTAAATTGAATGTTCCGAGTTCGAACCCAATATTTCACAGCTGTTTTTATATTATTTTTTTAAGACAAAAAAAAAAAAAAAAAAGCCTCTTCATATACTTATAAGTTACAATAATTAAGTCTTACAGATAGGACTCGTTTGATATTTTAAGAATATATCTTAAAGAGCATGATTTAATTATGTTTTTCTTCTCTCATTCTCTTTTTCTCATTTCTCTCTATTATTCTATATTTATATATAGTTTTTGCTTATTTTCATAATAATTTAATTCTTTTAAATTTTTTATATTGATTTTAATCACTTTACTTTCATAATAAATTAAATATGTTCCTATCATCAAATATGTCTTTCACATAAGTCCTCTAAATTATATACATAAACAAAATTTTAAAAGAAGAATTTTGTAGAATGTAGATTAGAATAATAAGATATATAAAAATTTGAGAATTTTATTTTCGATTAGACATGGCATTTTAATGGATAAATTAAAACTAAATAATGTTTGAAAACATTTTAATTGATTCAAATTGTGAATTTATTAATAGATCAGCATAATTTAAGAGTCGTTCGTTAACAAATATAAGGGATGGAGGGGAGGGACACAATAGAAACAATTAAAAATTTAGGAACTAAAATAACACACAAATAATTTGAGAGATAAAAAATAAATAAAAAACATTGATGTTGTGCCACTGTAATAAATTTTATATTTTGAGGGTTTCTTTGCGCTCCTTCATGGCTACCATCATGTGTGCTATTGATTGTGCATAGTTGCTCCTCATTGCCGATGCAAAAAGTCATGTGTTGATCTATCCCTTCATGAAGTTGAGAACGTTCTCATCTTGTAGAGAACGTTCTGGTGAGATTCAACACAAAAATATATAAGTTGTGAATCAAAGTTGCATGTCACGTAGTTTTTCGTTCACAAAAACTATAGTTTTTAAAGTGCAACTAAAGGCTCTCATGAACTATAAATAAGTAGGGGTGTACGTGGGTTGGGTTGGACCGATTTTGACAAAAACCCGATACCCGACCCAATCGATTATCTTTGGATTGGGTTAAGTTCGAAATCCGTATTTTTTCATGAAAAATTTCCCTTGTACCTCCTTATTATACCTATACCCCTAAATTTAGAATGAAATGACTATTTTTGCCCTCGTATAAATAATAAAACTTCACAAAATTACCATTTCACATTTTTACATTTCCAGAACTGAGAGTAAGTTTTTTTTCTCCAAATTTCCGGAGAAGTTGAAAAACAAGTTTTCCGGTACAGAAGTTGTACTCCGGAAACGTTGTTGTAATGTTTGCCGGTACCGGAAATCTTGCATGAAGTTTTCCGGTACAGAGGAGTGTTTCGGCAAACATTTTTTTAAGTTATCCGATATAGAAGAGTGTTCCGGAAAAACTTGATTGCCAACATTTCTGGTAGTTACCGGAGAACTTGAGCATCAAGTTTTCCAGAAGTTACGTATATATATATTTTTAATTTAATTAATTATAATTTTATAATTTATTGTGATTTATTTCTTTTAATATTTTAATTTTCAGTGGGTGCACGAGGAAGAGACGGCAAAATCATACGAATTACACGGGACACTGAGACTTCTACATCGACTCCGATGAATCCCCCAGAGAGGATTCGACCGACAGCTTCGACGAGAAGAAGACGTATGATTATTGAAGACGATGATGATGGACATCATGATCAGGGGGAGCCTTCTATAGTGCATGAGGAAGATGTGGTACATGGGCAGGTGGATGTACATGAGCATATGGTGCACGAGCAGGTGGATGTACATGAGCAGGAGGAGGCTGCACCTGCTCATGAGGGAGAGCATATGGAGGAGGAACATGATGGAGCTGAGGGACCTAGTGAGCTCACACGGTATCCTGGAGGACCTTATGATTTGTCTGTCCTTACACGATACCGTTATCATGTTTCAGCTAGACTATGGTTTGGTGAGGTATATTAAATTAATTATTACTTATAATGCATTAAAATATTTAAATTAATTAATATTTGTTGTCTAAATTTAATTTTAATGTCATATATTTTTTTTGTATACAGGAGCGACCATTGCTGAAAATTGTTGCGCATGGGAAGAAAAATGCAACAATTTACTCCGCTGGTACTTCCGCGACCCATAGAGAATTGGGTGAATTTGTCAGGTCTGAACCCCTTACAACGGGGTAGTTTGAAGATGATCGACAACAACTTGATATATGCGTTTGTTGAAAGATGGCATTCTGAGACATCTTCATTTCACATGCCATTTGGTGAAATGACGATTACTTTGAATGATGTTGTCAATCTTCTCGGATTGCCTATTAGGGGTGAGTTCTACAGTCCACTCAATGTAGATAGAGTAACGACATGTAATCTTGTCGTCCATCTATTAGGAGTGACCACATAAGAGATCTGGGAGGAGACCAAAAAGACTAGAGGTGTGCACTATAGACTGGATTGGTTGAAGGAGGTCTTCAGAAGGCAGCGTGCAGCAGAGAGGTTTGACTGTGCTGCTAGGGCATATCTGTTGAATTTAGTCGAGAGTACTATTTTCGCTGATAAGAGTCATACTCTAGTTGATGCGAAGTACCTTCCTTTATTCAGATATTTAGACGGTATAGATAAATATGCATGGGGTACTACTGCACTAGTGGTGCTTTATGACTACCTCTCAGATGTCTGCTATTATGACACCAAACAGCTAGGTGGATATATGACGCTGCTTCATGTATCAATTATATTTTAGTATTAATTATTAATTATTTATTAATTTATTTATGTTGTATTAATTGTTAGCATTAATTTATTAATTTAACTTATTTATGTTATATTTAATTATTAGTATTAATTATTTAATATTTTTATTTGTAACAGTGCTGGATTTACGAATATTTTCCGAATATTTGTAATAGAGGTGATCAGGGTGCTGACGTGGAATGTTTTGCCCGAATTAATAGATGGTGCTATAAACAGGGCAAACATAAGGTCCACGAATACAGAAGTATTATTGATGCATTGACACCTGCAAATGTTATATGGAGACCATGAGAGAATCACAAGGGTGTCATTCCTTTTGATGATATCACGCTTTATACTGGTCACATCCGATTATGCAGCACTGTAGTGAAATATCTACCAGAGAGATGTTTGAGACAATTTGGATATATCCAATATATTCCTTCACCGCCACTTCCAGATCCTGCTAGATTATTTGATGTTGATGTCGAATGGTTGGGATATGTGACGCCAGTGACAAAGCTATTTCACAAGCTTCGTCCAGCTACATATCCATCTGAGTGTGAAGATGGATATTTGGAGTGGTTCTATCAGGTGTCTCATCCACTGCTGGTGCGACCAAATGGTGTACCTCAGGTCCCACGTTATAGTGTACCGCCCACCAGTGCAGATGCTTCTAGTTCACAGCCGCCACCTATCCTACAGCAGATCAGTGATCTTATACAAGAGGGGTTGAGTCAACATCAAGCTAGTCCAGATGATGAGTTGTATATTCACTTTTATAAAGCTTTGTATTTATCACGTAGTCACACTAGTTAGTAGTAAGACTTTTGATGAACTATTGTTATGTCGGTTATTTTATGAACACTTTTGATGAACTATTATTATGTCGGTTATTTTATGAACACTTTATGTTAGTTATTTTATTAATTATTGTTATGTCGGTTACTTTATTAATTTATTTCAAAAATTACACCTTGTATTCGAATACACATGTGTGTAGTCGAATACAAATTAATAAAAATTTGTCACTGACTTACTTTGTATTCGACTACAGATGGTTGTAGTCGAATACAGATATAAGGATTTTGGCCACTGACTTACAGATATAAGGATTTTACATATTGTCATGTCGGTTACTTTATTAATTATTAATTATTGTTATGTTAGTTACTCTATTAATTATTGTTATGTTGGTTACTTTATTAATTATTAAATATTGTTATGTCGGTTACTTTATGAAATAAATACAAAATAAAATCAATTACTAAAATGCATGACAAAAAACTAAAATTAATTAATAACAATTGAAATGTCGGTTACATTAAAGTGATTTTGTATCAATTTTAAAACATTAAGGTTCATCTAAAGACATTGCATCTACGGGTTCCGTAGGTGGATTTTGGGTAACACGTGACAACCGGCCTAATAAATACCCTCAGTGTTGTAGACGGCCTGTGTATGCTATTGCCCAAGAAGTTGCTTCCATGGTGCGATATTGCTTCCAACCTGGTGCAAGGTCTAGCATTGGAAATCCATTTTTCATCTTTAACTGCAAAAATTAAATAAATTAACAAAATATAAGACAAAAATTATCAGAATAAAATTTAAAAAAGTATAAGAAAATAATTACCGGAACCCAGTGATTTCCATTAACAAAACCAATACAACAAATGCGATCATTTTTTGTCGATCCGGAATGACAAATTATATCAGGAAATTGTCTCAATAACAAATTTTTTGAAGAATGAGATGACTGAGAGGGGTGTTTCTTCGATTGAGAGGCTTGTCTCTTCTTTGATTGAGAGGGTTGGGAACCAATATCTTTACAATATGTTGCATTAACATGCTCAAAGTAAGAAGAGTCTCGATATACATCATATCCATTTGGCTTCATACCCTTACTCTTCTTCACTCTTCCTTTGGTTTTGACTTTTTCAGGTGGTGGACACATTGAACTTGTACTTGGAAAAGCAAGTTCACGCACTTTACTCTTCAACACTCGTTTCCCAATAACATCAAGTGATCGAAAGCGTTTCCATAAGGCATTCATCTCAGTAGACATATCCAACTCTGATCCATCTTCTGTGTCTTGAGTGAGTTCACATTCCATGCTTAATTTTCTCCATTGAATATGCACAAAATCTAGAGGAATTGGTTCACCCATTAATTTATATTGTCTCAATTCACAAGCACAAGGTAATCCGTATGTCCTTCTCAGAGAACACCCACATATAGATTTGTCAGTACCCACACACTCAACTTTGTCTTATTCTTCATCAATACGTCTTTGAGCTTCTGTTGATACAAATGTATTCAATCTCTGATAAAATGGATTTCTGTGCTCATGCTCTTCATCATAAAAACTTTTTTGAAACAAGGCCCTGATTCTTTTATGTTGCAACCTTATCATGTTGTTCATAGCCTCCCAACATTTACACAAATCACCCATGCTATTTTCTAACATTAACTTCAATTTCCAGTGAGCTGACTCAACCCTATAAATTTTTTTTACAGATACATTAGAAAATATAATACAATTCAACAATATATAATAAAATTATATTAAATACCTGTTAGTCGTTGTGTTCCCCAAATGCATCACTTTATTTGTCCATGCTTCAACAAATCTTTCCTTATGTGGAGTCAACCAAGTTTCTTTGACATAATCAACAAACACTTTAGTATCAACACATGATTGCTCAAACATATGCAAGCGCATCATATACTCTTTTTCATTACTACAATACATAATGTCTTTCCACATATTCAATATTTACTCTTGTATATCCTTTAAGACATATTGCTTGCATTTTGCTCCAACATTTTTTTCAATATGAAATCGACAAAGTAAATTAACAGCATGTGGAAACACAATGCCAACTGCATTCATTAACGCAAGATCTCTGTCTGTCACAATTACTTGAGGGAATTTATTTTGTTTAACAAACAAATCTTTTAGTCTCTCTAATGCCCAACAAAAGTTTTCTTCCCGCTCACATTCCAAATAAGCAAATTCAACTACAAATGTCTTCTCTGTTGATGTCATACCAACAATTTCAAGTAATGGCATTCTGTATTTATTGGTTTTGTGGGTATTGTCCATAATCAACACAATCGGAAACAAATTCAACAACTTCACTGAATCTGGATGCGCCCAAAAAATATCTCCATAACATCGGAGTCTTCATGCTTTCTATTCCAACACACATATTTTGCATCTTTAATTAACTTGAATAAATGTTGCATCTCTGTTCTATTACCTCTCACGTGCAATCGAATGATACTTCTCTGTTTATATATTTGTGAGATCTTAGTAACATGTGTCTCGGTGCAACATTATATTTTGTTAATTCATGAACATGCTTTCTTTCTTCTTCATTGAAGCGTCCAACATATGCATGCCCCTCCAAAGTATCAGGTAATTCATGGTTGTGAATTCCACAAATTACTTTAACTATCCATGATGAACCATCTTTTAATGGTTTTGATCTAAGCTTGAAAGGACAATCACATTTTTTTGTTGAACTTCGAATAGAACTAGCAGCACACTTGTATTTTCCCCCTTTGTCACAACCTAATATTAATTTATTTCTCTGTCCTTTCTCACCCGTCTCTATATCTGATCTTCTGATAATAACGGTAACTTTATTTTTATACCAATTTCTTTTGCCCATTTCACAACAGTATCCCTTGAATCAAATATCTGAAATAAAATAATTATAATTAATCACAAAAATATTTTTTATAATATTAATATTAAATATATTTATTCATACCTGATCTGTGTCAAAAATATTTGTAGTATCGACACATGTTTTGTCCATTAATAGTAGTGGATTATCCGTATCTGTTAACATTTAAAAGAAATAAAAAAAAATTAAAAACTTTAAAAAAAATTAAAAAAAATTGGTCTGTACCGGAAAACTTATAAATGAAGTTTTCCGGAATCTACTACTATACAGGAATACTTGTCAATTAAGGTTTTCGGTACACAACTTTTCCCTTATGTACCGGAAAACTCAGTTTTAACATTTCCGGTACTTTACTCTGTACCGGAAATCTTGTTACAAGTGTTCCGATAGTTACCGGAAAAATTGGAGCCTACCGGAAATTTTTTTACGGCTGGGTGAATGACAAAATGGTGAAAAAAATATTTACCTTTACTTTCTTTGAAATAGCAAAAAAAAAGAAAATTGAGGGTAGTTTTGGCATTTTCGAATTTTTTTGGGGGTACATGGGAAATTTTTCTTTTTTCATTTAACTCGAGCCGAACCGACCCGATCAAGAACGGGTTGGGTTGGGTTGGATTGATGAGTTATACATAAATAATAACCTATTTTTTATTTTACGGGAAAATATATTGAATGAAAATATATATTTAATACTTGAATCTCTCAAAAACTATTAAATTTCAATCACACCATTCAATTCTTTAAAAAATCATCAGTCTCTCACACAAAAAAATAAATCGAATAATTTTCAAATACATAAATAAATTCATCAATAGTAAATCAATAAAATATGAAAATTTATCAATTATAAGCAATGTCAACTTCAAGTACAAGCACTTAACAAGATTATAAGGCCAAAAACAAAAAAATATTAAATGCTAAACTGCGAGAAAAATTTCAGTATTTAGGTTAGACGCATGAACACCTTGCATCATCATTCATATAAAAATCAATTATTAATAATATTTTATTATAACTAATTTGTATAAAAATCATAACAGTTGTGAGCACCTGTGTAACAAAAGAAGGTGGACGGCGGCGCGGCTTCAAGAAGCTGAAAATCACTATCCTCTGATTCTGATGTTGCCTTTAGAACCTTTTTCTGCTTGGATTTTAAGGCTAGAGTCTTGTTCTTTTTCTTGGGCTCATTTTATTCAAGTTCAATTTCATGTGATCTGAGAGAGTTGATTATTCTTCCAACTTTAGAGTATTCAAATCCTTTGCTTCATGAATGACAGTGATCTTAGGTCTCAACTTGCTTGTAAGACTCCTAAGAATTTTCTTCACATGATCAGCAGTAGTATAACTATTCTCAAGTACCTTTAATCCTGAGACCGGGATTTGGAATTTGGAAAACTTTGTTTTAATATCTTCATCTTCTTCTATCTTGTACATCTGATACTTTTTTACTAGGAGGTTGGCATTTGCTTCTTGAACTTGTTTGCTTCTTTCATAGTTCAGAAGTGCTCAGTCTTGATATCGAGCTCCGATGCCAATTAAAGGTGCAAACAAGAGAAGAGGGGTTGAATTGTGTTTGCCAAAGTTGATAACTTTTTAATAATTTGACTTACTTGGAGTGGAAACAATTGGATTCAAAGGAAACAAGAAATGAAAGCATAAATTTTGAAGATTAATTTGGAGAAGCAATTGGATTAAATTTATATGATTAATTTTTATGGTTAGAAATTTTTGGAGATTAATTTGGAAATTGAGATAGTAGATTAATTAAGGGAAGGAGAAAAAGAAAACATCTCCCTCTCCCTATAAAAACATTTCATGTCCATCATCATCATCTTACTATCTCTTTCTTTAATTCTTCAAAAACATCTTCTCTTATTTCTCTCCAAACCCAAATCTTCTCATTCATTTTTGAGCAACTTAGAGCCTTCCAATCACAAAACCTTCAACTACAAAGTTGTTTCACTACTTGAAAGGAATGCAAAGAGCTAAGGATCAATAGTTGAGGGTACAAGGAAATTGGGAGGTGTCACTGGAATCGTTAGATAGGTTATGCTGGCGTAACGTAAGTTGCTTGTGTAATAAAGCACTGTAAAAGTAAGGGCACTTTCTAACGATATTATATATGCTTGAATGCATAGTGTGTATGTATACATGTTCTTTGTATTTGTGGTGAATAAAAGTGCACACGATTGTTTATGTATTTGATGTGATTGTGTATTGTTAACTGATAACATATGTTATGAATTCTATTGACGAAAATATGTTTTGAGTATGTTGTAGTACCCCAATTTTATCCAACTAATAAATATAAAAAAAGGTAATAATATCTATTTTATTATAATATATCAAATTTTATATTTGTCATTATTTTACTTTTCTCTATGAATAATTTAAGAAAAGATAATAAATATATAAAGATGTATATATTTCTGCCTTCATAATCATTAATACAAAAAAGTAAAAAAAAATATATAAATTGGAAATAAAAATGATATAACAAAAATAATAATAAGGGATGCTCATTTTGTCTCAAGATTTCTTAAAACCATAATTATATAACATTAGAATAATAATACACAATGATACAATAAAATAAAAATTTCTATTGTCCTCTCTAGTTGTTATGACGTAGAGAGAAGAAGACATAATTTTGAGTTTAAGTATGAAGACAACATTCTGCAGAATCAGAGACATATAGAGAAACATTAAATCATCTAAAACTTACTTTATTTCTCAAACATAAATAAAGAATTAACACACTCAAATAAAAACAATTTTTTTTAAAAAAAGAAAAATATGAATGCATCAGACAGAGCAAGAAAGCAACTAAACAAGTGAAAAACTCTATAAATACATCTTTATTTGTTTTTGAAAGGGGAAAGCTCTATTTTTTTTAAAGAGAAGTAAAGAAAAAGAGAAATTTTTTTAAAGAGAGATTCTGAAAAAGATAATGGAGTTGAGTGTAAAAGGAGCAACAACTCAAACTCCATCCTTAAAATCATATATATTTAGAAATTAAAAAAAAAATAGAAAAGGAGGGAAACAGAAGTTACCGTCACTTCTACCGATAACTGCCGCTAACCACTGTTAATCGCGCACCGCACCGCCTTCTTCTTTCGGTCTGCGTCACTCTCATGTTTGTTGTTGTGTACTCTATCCTTGTTTCTATTTAACTTTTAAAATGAAAGGATGAGTTATATGAAGCTTGTATTAGAAATACATTATATATATATATATATATATATATAATATATATATATATATATATATATATATATATATATATATATATATATATATATATTGTGATCATTTGACTGCTTTAAAGCTCGTTTGTTTTTATTATTTTAAATAATTATACAAAAAATTATTTTCAAGTGGTTAATTAAATGTGACATCTTTTTAATCTTTGAGCGGTTATAACACAAGTTGTACAACTTGGAGATTTTAAAAGCTCATTTTTATAACAAAAATAATAAAATTATTCTTAAATAGGTTAACTAGAAGTGATATCTTTAGTCCCTGAGTTTTTGTTTTAAGACACAAGTTGAATAACTTGATAGTCTTAAAAGTCGTTTTTTTTAAATAATTATTCAAATCAAACCAACTTTTTTTGGCCAAAAAACATTTTTTTTTTAAATGTTATTCTTTTGAAAAAAAAAATCAACACGTCCGTATTTTCTACTCAAGAACTACGTAGCTTTGATTTCTACATCGCACCGGGAGATATGTAGGAGCAATATCACATTCTTCTCAAGCACATTAATAAAAATTTCTTTTTTTTTTTGTCATTTATTTCATAAGCACACATTTATTCCAAAATCATATTAAAAAAAATAATTGTTATTCATATTTAATAATAAGGATATTCAAAAAATAATAATAAGTGTTATTCATATTTAATAATAAGGATAAATAAATATACTTAAGTTAATATTAATCTTGCACAATCGACTATCCTGATAGGCCACATGTTAGTGGTGACTGTGATGGGCCATAGGGTGGTTTCTTGAGTTGATTGGTTCACCTTATCCTTTTAAGGATTTTGGAGTCATGTAGGTCTATGATAGACTGCACTCTAGTAAATCGTTTTGATATGTGATAGGTGGCACATCGATAATTAGTACTAGTCTGTGAGAGGCGGTACATTTATGATATACGGCCCTCGAGGAGGGTGTGGAAATTCCGAAATCATGTGCACTGGTATATAAGCATTGCATTAGGGTGTTTTCTCACACGAGCCATGTTTGTTATATGATGATATTTATATGCATGTTTGTTTATCACTTGATGCCATGCCATGTTATGCTTTCGTGCTTTGTATTTTTGTATGTATGTATGTATGTATGTATGTATGTATGTATGTATGTATGTATGTATGTATGTATGTATGTATGTATGTATGTATGTATGTTATTTTTAGATCGTGACCCTATACTATTATTGTGAACCGGGCTTACGCCCCATATTCTTATTGTTTTGTGTTGTGCTGGAATTGCAACAACATTGAAGATGCAACATAACGATGATTTTGGATTGGTAATCGGAAGCAGTGAGGCTTGATGTCACTCTAGAATCCTCAATAACCAGTCACCGTTAGTTAGATTTATGATCAACTTAGGGTTTTATTGAAGAATTTTATTTATTCTCCCTTTCTTATTGAAATGTTGGTATCACAATGGAATTTATGTATTTGTAACAATTGTAATTGTTTTAGTCAACATGAATTGTTCGGTTGTAAGTAAGTATGTTGTGTCGAAACCATTTTATATAATGAAACAATGATTCTAATCGTCACTTTTGAAAAAGAATTTTAAAATTTAATATTTTACTCTGATCTAAATTTATAGCACGATTATGAATATTTTATCTAAAAATGTTTTGTTGTTTTAAAAAAAAAATTTACACTCTCGCTGTTAAAAATTGAGGTGTTACAATGTGGTATCAAAGCCTCGATTTAGAGTTATTTGGGGTTGTGATTGGGGTATGCTAAGTTGATCAAGAGTCGGGTTGAGGGGTATCAAGTAACTGGAGTCCATGTGTGCTTTGTGTTTTGTTGTCTTGGGTCAAGCATGATATGCTAAGTAGTTTCTTGTTTCTTATACGAAACAGGGTGCCTTGAAGCACTTTAGTTTGAAGAGTAGTTAAAACATATAACATTAGTCAACTTTGGTCGAAGAGTGTCTCTGAATTCTTTACACGCATCGGTCTAGGAAAGGCAGGGTTGAAGCGAATCATGACGGCATGAGATTTATGAAGTGGTTCCAAGGACACAAATGCTATGTTATTGGTGGTAACTCGAAGATGATGGGTATCAATGGATTAACATAAGACTGATAGACAATTTCAAGTAAAGATCTAAGTGGATAAATATTTAAGAAGAGTATTAGATGTTCTCCTGATAGATTTCTGGATGAGACATGATGAAGTTTGATAAGTGTCAAAGAGATGTGAACACCATGGAACTGTTGAGAAAACAGAGCTTCCATTTGGAATAACATTTGGTGCTTAGGTGTCAATGGAAGAGGCTTGAACTGAAGTTAATGAGCGCTTCACATTAGACGTGAATACTACCTTGGTTAGATAAATGACGCTTTGAGGAATAGTTGATACTTGAGGGGTAAGGTCGAGTATTCGAGATAAACTAGATTTGCGACTTAGATTTTTAAGTATGAATCTCATGACGATTATAGAAGTGAGACTATATATTTCGTTGGTAAGTGACAAATCTTTGTGTGGTTTAGGAGATAGTAAGTATGAATAGTGATATTGGATGAAACTATAGACGCGTAAGTGTGAATTTTGAGTGATGTCTGAATAAACATAAGGAGTTAAGCCTTGATGTATTGAACTGCATGTTACTATTAAATGGAATTGGAAGTACATAATACGAGAATACTTAGAGATTGTAGTAATGTAAGCTTTGAGAGTCTATTAAAGGATGGTAATTACTAGGAGAGTGTTAATATTTTGATAGGCCAGAGGGATTATTTGATATTTGATTTGGGACCCTGAGATGTTTAATCTTTAAGTCAATGATTTAAAATCCACCAAGCTAGGTGGAGGACCAAGTGACACTTAAAACTTGTATAATCTAGGTAGTTGAGATAGGCAACTGATAAATAATTCATGTTATGGATGGAAGTGTTTGAAGATTTACTAAAACCATTGTGCTATGATTAGAAGAGTTTCCATTATTGATATTACTAAGACAGTTAGAGTCAATGATGAATAAGACCTTGTATTGAATCTTAAGATGAAATGGATGAATTTAGACGAAGTGATGAGTATTTGAAGATTTCAAGGATCAGATTTTAGACTTTTATTCAATGACATAGCATGAATAGGAAGAAATGTAACAAATTATTTATGGTTTAGTTGTTGTTCTTGAGAAGTCAAGCGTTAAGATTTGAAATGAGTGTTTTAGTTACTAGATGGACGAGGAAGGTATGTAGGTCTTGGAGATATTTTATGAGGATGAGGTTTAAAGATAATTATTCTTCATGAGATGCTTATTGGGAATGTTTGAGGAGTAGTTCTTTAGGTTGTTCGATTGTCAGGAGTCTTTTAGTTGGTACCTCGGTGAAGGTTGGGAATGAGTAAGAAATCCAGCGAGTGAAGTAGATTTTGGAAAACATGCCAAGAAAACTTGTTAGAGCAACACATGGGGATGTAGCTTATATCAATTAAGGATTCATGAAAGGAATTATCTCACCCGTAATTCATAGATTGTTACTGGAAGGAAATGCCAATGATTCAAAGGCACTACTTGAATGCATGTCACAGGAGTACGTTATTGTGCTCGTCAATCAAAAGAGTTAAATGTTGGTTTGGTAGGGAATAGTCGAGCATGAAATGGAAAAGTTTGGAGGGAATTAGTAAGGCTTGATTGATTGAAACCGCTATAATGAAGAAAGACAAAGTATGATAGCATATGAGACAAATGTAGGTCTTAATCAGTGAATGAAATTCAAGTTGGATTTTTGTTGGAGACGTGACTCTTGAAATGAATCACTAAACTTGAAGGAAGTTTGTGTGTTGTAGGTGGTTTAGTTTTGGCATGTTGTCAAAAATATTTGAGGAAGCTTGGATCACCAAGCAAATGTTGGGATGAAATTATTAGAGTTATAATTAGAACAGTATTTTGATATGTACACTGTGGTTTAACATAGTTGTGTGACTAAAGAAAATTGAGGATTTGTGGGCAATGGAGAAATTAGGGAGTTCTTGGCGGTAATGATTGTTTTGTGCTCAGTGTGTTGGTGTCATAGTTAGTGTTTCGATTTGGTACCTAATGGATGTTTCGTACCAAGTGGACATATATGAGGCTATGTGACATAGTTTTGGGCGATTGTACTACGTCGATATGATCAAAGTAATATGCAAATAAGGGAAACTTAGTGGACCTTGAGGAAATTGTTAGACCGCTTATGCCTAAGGATAACCTTAAGTGCAAGTCGTAAGCAGAATTATTACAGTTAGGCTAAGATGGTCTAAGTCATCATCATGGTCGTTGGCTACCTATTGACAAATTGAGGAACTGATCTTCCCAAATCTCTTGTTGATAGTAGACAAAATCATGTTGAATGGAACGGGTGAGTCTTACCAGCTATGATAGTGTGTAGAGTTATTAAGCACCCTAAGAAAAGGAGTAGACAACGAGTAGGTTTGGTGAAACAAGTTGTATCATGTATGTTGAGTTTGAGTGCAAACCTCGTGTGGGTGATTACTCTTACTTTAACTTTCGAGAACGAAACTTCTTTTTGGAGGATAGTAATGTAAGACCCGTAATTTATTTATAACAAGAATTAATGCTTACTTTCTAATTATACCTTATGTTGTTTACTAAGTTGTTTGTTTACCGTTTTTAAGTGTTTGACTTGCAAATTAATCTATCACTAGTGCATTTTAATCTTATTACATCGTCGATATTAGATCGGTTGTTATACATCCAATCTAATAAGCAAGGCGATGACAAATTTATTATTATGGTAAACTTTGTTAGATCTGTTTTATTTGAACTGTTCTAATATATATATTAAAAAAAAAGTGCACAAAAAAAAACTTTGTTAGATCAGTTTTAATTGAAGTGTTCTAATATACACATTTAAAAAAAACTGCACAATAAAAAAAGATCGACAAATTTATTATTATCACAAATTTTGTTAAATCTGTTATATTAGATGGATCTAATAAGTTAAATATTAAAAACACTCTAACAAGCATTTTAAAAAAAAAACCTAAATTAACCAAAATATAAGAAAACACGCGCGAAATCTTCTTCATCTTTCATATTTCAGCGATCGCGATGCCATTCTTCATCCTTCATCTTTCAGTTGTCTAAAATGGAAGGCGAGCATCTCCTCCATGAATTCCTCTCCTTATCTGACCTTCCTTCTCTCTCCTTCGAGAATCTTCTTCAACCTATGCCAAATGGGTTTTCTCCTTCTCGATGCTGCCAAATACTCCTCCCGCAAACATGCTTCTAACCACAATTCTCTCACCTGGCCTCTCCCACCTGATCTCACTTTCAAGGTTCTTTCCGATTCTCTCTATTTTCAATTTTATGCTACCTTTACTTTTTTATTTTCTTATTTTTTATATATTTCATAATTCCACAATTTAATCGTGCTTATGCGTAGATCATGCTATGTTTTTAGTTTCCACGCTTTTGGATTTGCTTTTTCACTGTTAAGTTTTTTCTTTATACTCTCGTCTATTGTAGTTCATGATTGTTTTTTTGTTGTTGATAAGTTTGATTTGATACTAATTTTTTTGAGTGTTTGATCCAAAAAGACGCCACAGTAAAATTAATGATAAATGTGTGCACGAGCTTATGGTTATTCAAATGACGATTTTACTTGTTTGATGGTGCTGAGTGAAAACAAAATTTTCCAATTCGATTATGTTTTGAAGTTTTCATTTTTTGTTGTCTTCCTATGATTTTAATATATGCTTATTTTCATATCCTAAATTGTTCTAATAAAACATTTATCAATTACCTGTCATCATAAAATTATTTTAATTGAGTTTTTTTCAAACACCACCTATTGTGTTATTCAACAATTAGGCAAGTGGCTTAGCATGAGATATAGATTTGCTTAGTGATTAAGGGGATTATTTGTGGTTTATGATAGAGAAGTATATTTTTATTTGAATATTAATTCAGTATGTTTATGTGTCCCTATATGTTGCACATGAATAAACAAACACCTGAAGTAGCCATCACTATTGGCTTCTAGTTTGGTGCTTGTGTGTTAGATAACCCTGTTAAATTCTGAAGCACATAACTGACAGTGGATACTATGCCTAGACTGGCACATAGACATCAATAATAAATTGAGAAAATAGAAGCGATTGAATCTAACCACGCGTGTCAATGTCATGAGTGTTGGAGATGCCTTCACTCTAAAGTGTTGGACAAAGCTTAAATGTGGTACTTGGCATTAGCTGAATATTTGTTTTCATCTTCCTCTCAAGACTGTTCAAAATTCAGAACAAGATTTTGAGAAATTTAGTTTGGAATTTTGGATTGAATTACTATAATTTTGAATAGTTGTCCCCATTCTTTTATCAAGGTCTTGTTCATGTAGCCAGTTTCATTAGTCAAGGATTTTGAATATAATGCTTTGTGATTATAAATGATTAATGATAGACATAATTGTGTGGTTTAATAATTGTTTACAAATCCATTTAGTGGGAAGAAACTTCGTTGGTTTTTTATTTTTATCTTGTATAGTTTTGTTGACTTTATTGTCTTGAAGTTTTGGAATTCATTTCTGGTGTTGAAAATGAGTTGTAAGCCTATAATCATTTGATTTTGCTTCCTTCGCTATTGTGTACAACTTGATCCTAGTACTTGGGTGATACTAATGTATCATATGATTTCTTGAAAGAGGATGAATCTCATTCTTCCATTTGGATGTTTCCTTATGGATGCATAATTCACCAAGTTTCTACTGATTCTTCATAGGTATTTTTTTTTTTTTATAATTAAAATAATACTAATAACCAATGTTCTATTTTGAATATTATTACATAATAAAATGTTTTGTTATAGGTTTCATTGGTTGAACATGTGGAAGTAGTTGACAAGATTCGAGCACACCCTCTTTATATAGATCTTGTTTAGAGCAATGTTGCAGTTGGAGCAGAAAGATGGGTCTTGGAACTTCAAAGAATGTGTGATAGAATTTTCACTTTGGAAACCAAACACCTATCTGTTTATGATTGTGGAGGTAACTCATTACTGCATAATGTTAGTAACATAAACTTTGTACATTAATAATGAAGAGTAATTTGTTATTTAATTTGGTTTTCAATGGTAACATTACCTGAAGCGAAGAGAAGCATTATGCAACTTTCTAATAGAATGGTTAAGGACTTGTGTGGGGTTTTAAGCATGTTAACAAAGCCAGAATTCCCATAAAACTTCATTGATGTTGATTATAATGGGATTAGACTATCTGTTAGGAAAAATGGTGGCTTAAACGAACCAAGCAATGTGTCCATCATTGTTGGTGCTAGCTCTGCGCCATTTCCTCTCCCATCTAAGATTCTTTTTGACTTCTTAAAAGATCCATCAAGATGCTTTGAGGTTTCCTTTTAGTATCTTTTTTTATTTATTTATAAATTTTATGTAGAATATATATCATTAATCATTATTTTTTTGATGTAGTGGGATGTTATTTGTCATAGAGATCCATGGCACAAGGTTGCACACATCTCAATTGGAAATCATTTCAGCAACTATATATCAATTATTCAGGTACTTATTATTAACATTTTTGAATCACATATTTTGTTATTGTTTTTGGTATTATTAATTTGATAATTAATGATTCATGTGATGCAGCCTATGGAACCTCCTCCCCTGGAATGTGTGGTGATAATTCAAGAATGTTTCATAAATCCATTAGGATCATATGTTGTGTATTCTGTTGTGAACATACCAGAGTTAAACATTGTCTTCAATGGTCAAGATTCATCAGCAGTGTCACTTCTTTCATCAGACTTTGTCATTACTGAAGACAGTCATTCTCTTTTCAATGCTCGAACTAGTAATAAAAAATATGACATTTGACATTATATTTGGTTTGAAAGTGATTACTATATGGAATGGCATTTTGGTTTATTGGAAGCTTAAAAGTAGTTGAATGAAGTGGATTATTTATTTCTCATATATATTTTTAGTGAGGACAACACTTCTTGCAGTTAAGAGGAATCTGTTAAGTATTTTTTTGCTTGTGTTTGGGGGTGATCATGAAATGAAGGAAATGATCATCGAAATCTGTTTAAGTTTGTTGCTAGGTGGTAGCTGACCGATTCAACACATATATAGAGGTCTAAGGTGAATTTGAATTTATTATGTTGATGTTGATTTTTAAATTATGTTGTTGGGTTTTAATCAAACTATTGTTTTGTATGTCAGGAAAGCCGAGGAACAGAAGCCAAGAGAACGGAGATGCAAGGCCAACGAGGACACCAAACAATTATTTAATATCATCTTAAATAATCTGATTGCTCATTATGTTATTTTGAAATTAGGATAATCTGTTTGCCAATTGGTTTTAGTTCAAATTCATTTTAATGTACTATCCTATTTTGCTCATTTCAGCAAGAATATGTACATTTAGTTGTTTGGTGCAAGTATTCAAATGTTTACTTTCACTCATGTTTGATGGCTCCAAACTGTGCAGATTAAAAGCTTAAGGTTTCCAATGAAGTTTGGAAATCAAAGAAGCTTTGCTTTTGTGGAGTATATTACTTAGCATGAGGCACAAAATGCTCTTACAACACTTTCAAGCACCCATTTATATGGCAGACATTTGGTAAGTGAACCTAAGTTATGGATTTTTGAAATTTTGTTTAGGCAATCCTTTAATTTTCCTAATTTTTAGATAGTGTCAATAATTTCTATTTACACTGCAATATATTTGAGAAACAATGGTCGTTACTATTTTCAGGTGATAGAGGGGGCGAAAGAAGGTGAGAGTTTGGAGGAACTGCGGGCTTGAACCGCTGCTCAATTCGATTTATTTTGTCTATAATTACATTAGTGTTATGGTTCTACTTATTTGTTGTGACAACGCTACGATTAAATTGATATTTAGTTGATTTATTAATTGTTAGAATGAAGGAAGTATGAAATTTAGTTAAGTTTTGAATGACTTGTTAGATTGGTTCATATTTAATCGATGTAATAAATCAATTTTGAATTTGACTTGTTAGATTGGTTCAAATTTAACCGATGTAATAATTTTGAATTGATTTGTTAGATTGTTAGAGTCGTCTTAAACAATTTGGGGGTCCTGTTCTAATTTTAAAAATTCAGCATCTAATAAAGGAAGCACTAACAACTAAAAAAGAAAACTAAAATTATGCAGAAAAATAGCGATGGTCTATCTTGCACAAGCTATGGGTTAGATCTAAGTTAGGAGTTTAGTGAGTTTACTTACACAACAATTGACTCAACTCTCAAGATCTTTAAGAGACCTTAAGACAATGAGTATATGAGTCACTTTTCTTATATATCCAACATTTCCTGCATTTCTAATTGATGTGGGACTAATTGCTCATACTTGAATTCCAACGAATTTATATCATTTCTCTATTTTAGAGTTTTCTTATCTCTATTCATGATTTCATCCATTTATTAAATTGTACATGCTTCAATCCTTTCAATCCATACACTAACACTAAGAGTGATTGTTATTCCCACCACATTCAATCCTTTTCTAAAAGTGTATAGTTTGATTTGTGATTTGAAATTAGGAGTTCATATTGAATTGAAATAAGAGTTAAAATGCTCGTACTTGGTACCCTTAGTACGAGTATTGTACTTGTACCTACTTTATTCATAGGTTATCTTTTTATATTATTTTTGTATTTAAATTTATTTATTATTTTAATCAAACAAAATTTGTGATTTTTTAAATTTTAAGATAGTAACTGATTCCCAAACCATATGGGTTTGTTAAGTCTTACTGAAATTGTCTTCAACAACTTTGTAACTAATAGATAGTGATCGAATTCCCAGTCTAGGAGTAGTTCTTGGGAGGTATAAACATCTTCCTTACTAAAAGTTCATATGAATGGCACAAAAGAAGAGTATAAAAAATTTATGATGCCTTTAAGCTTAAATAAGTTGCATTCTTCTCTCTCTAAAAGAATTAGACATTCCAATTACTTTTGCTTAGTAGTGGTTGTGAGTTAGTCTACCAAATAAATGTTCTTTCTAATTGAAGAATATTTGTATTTGTTGTGTGTGATTGTCAATGAACCAGAAAGAAAGAAGTTATTTTCTTATAATGATAATACATTTACCTACTACTCCAAAAGTACTCACATCACATATACTCAAATGGATGGATAGTGGACATTAAATTCAAATGTTCTACAATATAGGAACGGAGGAAACTAGATGAGAAAAATAATTTATTTCATTATTGGTTTAATAAAAAAATTGTTAAAAAATTGTTGGCAATCCCTATGTGACTAATTATAAAATGAAAATCCAATTGTAGTACCTATACTTTAATATTTACTAAATATCACATATCTCATATATGTATTAGTTAGATATGTCAATAAAGTCCTAAAATTCAAAACTCCTCTTAGAAAATCTCTCACTAAATCTGTTAATATTAACCCCTGTGGATCTAAATTAGGAGTTTCATTGGCAAGATATTTTAATAATTTTAATAATTTTAAAAAAGAAATTTCAAATTTATTTTTCTTGAAAAGTTATCGAAATTTTTTTAAAACTTTATTTAGAGAAAAGCAAAACAAGAAGTTTAATAATATTTTTTTCTCGAATCAAAAAAATTTCGAGAAAAACATTAAATAAAATATAAATAAATTTTTTACTGAAAAAATTATTTTTCAATAAAAAATTCAAAAAATAAATTGTTGAAAAGATTTTTGAAAAAAAATCGAACCATAAATTTTAAAATGTGGGTTCATAGGCCCCAATTAACCCACAAATTTTTAGGGTTTTTTTACTTTGGGGGTTTCATTTTTGGAATCTTAATAACTATAAATTTTTTACCCCTCCAACATGCGAGTTGGAATAAATAATTAGTGAGTTTTGTAAATTGAAAACTTACCGATAAAGTAATTTTGTTCACTTACACAGAATTAAGCGGAATTGCCTGTTTGGTAAACGTGTTTTTCAATTGTACTTTGTGAATCTTTCTTATGCTCTTGTCTAAAGGCTTATCCCCATTTTTTCTACATTTCATCATTTCAAGTGTTGCACGCCAAAACTATAATAAGTTTGGAATTTTCATTAATGATATTAATTAATAATTGAGAGTAATGGTGGTGCATAGTTGGTGTAAACAATTTAACGACAACAAAAAAATGAGTCATTTATTATATAAGTTTTAATAAATTATATTTATAATTTATTATATAATTTTTAATAAATTATATTTATAATTATGAGATAAAATGATACGATCAATGGTAACTATTCACTGTTAGTATTAAATTTATATTGATAGTATACTATATTTTTTTTCTATTAATAATATGACATTTATCATATTTGAGAAATACTATCAAGATTCTGTTTTCATTTTTCAACTCTCTCACTACTCAAAGTAATTAACCTATGCTTTTTAAAAATATATCTTAAACTAATTGACACTACTAGTTTTTGAGGTGATATAAGTTTTTTTTCTTTCAATTATACATTTTATTACAAATATATGCATTAATCTTAATTCAATATCTTCTGCTTATATTTATAATAATAGTAAATATATCAATACTTGATAAGAATAACTTAATCAAAATATGATTATTTTTATTTATTTATTTTAATCTGTGTGTAATGGTCAAATAACTTAATTATTATGATACAAATGAAGTATTAGTTAAAACTTATATGAGTTCCACTAATTTAGATCTGTGTGTGTCTGTTTTAAGGTATTTGATTGAACAGAAGGACAAATTTATAACTTAAATAAATAATATAATTGAATAAAAAATTGTTACACCAAATTTTCATGTATCTAAAATTGTAAATAATATAATTTAAATGAAGGATAAAATTAGAAGAAAAAAAAAAGACACAAAAAATTGATATCCATTTTATGTTTAAATATAGATAAATATTTTTAAAAATCAGATAATCGATTATCGTTCTAACTCAATTAACTCACAGTTTAATGCTAACTTTTTATTCACCTAATCATTTAATCTACAAAACATAAACAATTAACATTCTAAAACAGTCAACATAACTCCTGTGTTAGACTATTGATGTAATTTAAATATTTGATTTGGAGAGTCGAAATATATTAGAGACCATTTATATTTTGAGAGAAGTCCATATGTTATAATAATTTTCACATAGTGTTGTTATTTAATTGTCATTAGACAATATACACATTTTTTCCAATGAATTTAGAGTTTTCACATTATTTACTTTTTTTTTTTTATCATTATTTAAATTTCTTTGTTGTAAAAATTTTTCTAACAAAACTTTGGTCGTTTAATAAGGATCTTTGATTCAATAATCAAGACAAAAATAAGAACCCAATTAAAGAAATAAAAATTGAGGGGGTTTTTGTTTGTCAAATTAGTTTGCAGTAGAACAAAAAAGTATCAATAAAATTAAAAACGATTGATTCACTGGTTATGAGGATTTTCGACTATCATAAGTTAAAAAGAATGTTCCTCTTAATGATTATATTCTTGTTTAAATATTAAAAAAAAAGATTAATCAATCGACAATTAATCTTACATGAATTCCTACTACAATGAGCATTAATAGATTGTGATTAGTTGCAATTATTGAACATCAGTTATAAAAACACAATTAATTTAAAAAACAAATTCAAATCAAATCTATAACTATGTTATGGATCCTATCAATTTTTCAACATATTCAAATAGTCTCGAATCTAGTTCAAAACAACAACTGATTAATCCAAAATCACATTAGAAAATATCAAACAAAATTGCAAGAGACTAAGAATAAAAGGAAAAATAAATGAAATCAAAAAAGAAATAAACATTGAAACCGAACCTCAACATCCTCAAGAAAAATCTCTAACAAGTGAATCAATCTAGAGTTTTAGCCTTGCAGTGAAGGTTTGTACAAAACTAAATTATAAAAAACAAATGAAGTATCTAAATGCCTCGTTTGACTCTTTAAATGTGATTTATAATGTCTCTTTAGATTAACCTAAGTACTTAGCGGGTTAGAAAAAGAATTAAATTCAAATGTGTTAATACCCAATAACAACTAATTACCGGAGTTAAAACTCAAAATCTCATGGTAAATATTTTGGCTTAAGTAAAACGCATGTTTGACTATCAGCAGCGTATCACGCGCTTCAGGCGCATTGCGGCGTAAAAGAGACATATTGTACAAGTATAAATGCGCCTCAGACGGAGGTTTCACGCTTCAGGCGCAAAACCTCTTCTTTCTGACGTATACTGTATTTTTCTCCTCTTTTAGGTCTAAATTTAGCTTCGGTGTCTTCATGAAAGTTGTAGCTATGGGTTATAGCTTTCATTTCCACTTGGTGTGACTCAAATTGGACATCTACCACTCTGTATATGACTAAAATACTCCAACTAGGTCATGTTGATTTCTCACAAAAATTCAATATTGGATTTTGGAAGATTTTTTAGGACTGAGTCTATATTTTGTTTTATATTTGAAAATTAAAAAAAATAACAGAATAACATGAAAAATAATCATATAATATTTCAATTTCACTTAACTTATTCAAAAAATTATTTTATAACTTTCCCTCCCTTCCCCTCCAAAACCCAACTACCAAAGATACATTTTGTGGGAGAGCATTAACAATCTAATTCTTTTTCTAGGCTAAGACTTTTTACAAATATATTATATTCAATTGAATTTTTTTTTCTCTCTTTTTTTCTTCGCTTTTTCTTTTCTCCTTTTTTTCCTTCTCTTTTCATGGACATTCGTCAACATCAATCTTTGAATTGAAAATTTCTTTTTTATAGCACTGGATAAAATAGTTGTTTTATCTGTTCAATACTGATGTCTAATGTCATGTCGTTGTATGATTTTGTCAAATCAAATCTTAATTAGATATTTATCTTTATAGATAGGATATGTACCACTTTGATTTGCATATAAGAATTTCTATCATATCATACTTTACTTGTATCTACTGACATCATCTTTTGTTGCAAACATCAAAGTGTAAACATAATCTCGACTTCTTTATTGAATCGATTTTCTTCTAATCTTCATTAACAAGATGATGTTGAGTTCCTTAGACATGACACCATTAGATGAAAATAATCAAATGATCACTATCAAATGAGCTCAATAGTTTCTCACTCTACTTTGATGAAATGTATTCCCTTCACACTTAGAGGAAAGTCAGTGAATTTTAAAAGAAAACAAATATAATATTGTACTACAAGAAAACCATCAATTGAGACAGTCAAAAGGCCACCACAAAGGAAAAATAGCTAGCATGGACACATTTGTGGCGGTATAAGGCAGCCACAAATAACTCAATCACAAAATTTTATAGGGTCAAAACGCCCATAAATGTTATTTGTTTTTGTCTAATTTGTGCTGAAACTCTTCAATCTTGTTAGTAAAATGTTATTTAATACCCTTCATTACAAGAAATTCCAATCATATATATATATATATATATATATATATTCCTATCATATATATTCTAAAAATTAAATAAATTTTACACTGACCATTAATTTGATCAATATTTTATATATATGATTAATAAAGTTTATATATTATATATTGTAGGGTTCTGAAACTTTCACAATAAGAATACATCTACCTCTAGAAAGACTGAATTAAAGTAACATTTTAGAGAAAAGTCCATTGGACTTGACGAAAAACACTATAAAGTTTTGAGGAACTCCTTTTTTTAGAAGATTAATAAGAAAAAGTATCATGTATTGTCCACAATGGCATGAGATGTGTGTTTAGTATTTCTATCACCACACTAACATCATATTGGTAATATTTTGTATCAGATCTTATCAAATACAAAAATTCTACTCTTTTTTATTACATCCAAATGTTGATTTGTAATAAATATTGACTAAATGTATTTTTTTAAATCTAAATGGTTGTATTCTAATTTTTTTTTATACACATATGTTGCGTTCTTATCTTTCTTGTTGATTGGAATGATTTTAAGTCTTTGTTTATGTATTGTATAGCATCTATTTCTAAACCATTCTTTTTTGGAATAAAAATCGATCTTCTGATTAATTAAGAATAGGATTTTATAAAAGCATAACACCAGACAAAAGGTTAATGCTTGCTACAGATATATCTAATACACAAAAATTTCATTTCAAAAGGAAATGAAACAACGTGCAATTTAATATTATATATAATATATATATCCCACCCCATTAAACATAAGTAATTAGTGGAAACTTCCAGAAGCAATGGTAGCCTTAGCCTCATCATCTGGTGTAGGTGAAGGCAACAAGACAACTGCCAATATTGCACTAACCACAGCAGCCACTGCACCCGCCACAAAAGCAGGCAAATTACCACCACCAAAAAGAGCATCCCATGGTCCACTTAATGTTGACACCACGATCTGTATATAAAATTAGATCAAATAAATAATATTCATACATATGTACTATATAAAAAAAAGTATATACATATATATATATTCCTACCTGTGGTACCACAATGGCAAGATTCAAGACTCCCAAAGATAAACCTGAATATTTGAAGTCAAAATGTTATATAATTTAAATTAAATATTTAATTAGATGTGTAGGTAAAATTTAGTGTATGATTAGTATTTTATACGTATATATAAAAAAATCCAATACCTTGTCCAGCCCTGAAGCGCTGCAGTATATTGATGCTAGAGCAAAAGGAACACTGAAGGTAATCTGGACAACAAACAGTGGATATTAGTAAATAAATAATTTTTTATCAAAATAAATAAAATTACATAATAATAATAGTAATAAAAAATTGATATTGTATAAAGATGTATTTTTTTGTTAGTAAAACAGAAATGAATATTGACTTACCGCACAAGGGATACCAAGAAGTGCAAAGAAAAGCATGGCACCAGCCTTGACACCTTCAGAAGGATTTCCAACACTGGCACCACCGCTTAGCTGACGTTCCTGCTCTGCCATCCTAGTAATAAGGACAGTCATTGCCAAACCAATAGCTAGAATAATATTAACAATACCCCAAAGTCTCTTAATTCCTCCAACCATTTTTCCCAAAGGTTCAACAGCCAAAGACATTAATGCAAGAACAACAGCATTAAGCATAAGTCCTAAAGAACCAAATCTCACACCAGTGTCATATGCCTTCTCTCCTGCATCTCCTCCGTACACTTCACGACCCATCCAGTCTGTTGTCGAACAAGAAGAAGGGGAACCATGCGATCCAATTCACACATGTCACCAACATCAACATCCACATTGGTTTCTTCAACTCCTTCAATGCATGGAACAATTGTCCGAAACATGATACTTGTTGGTCGTCGTCGTCGCTCACCTCCGATTTCATCCGAGGTTTGTCTTCCACGTAAGTCAGAGCGATTCCCGCCAGTATTGTTATGAGGAGGATGGAGAAGAAGAAGCAACTTTTAAGATTCGCGCAGAAAATGTTGCATGCGTCGGTTTCAGTGAACGGGAAGATTTTGTATAGGCCGCTGTATGAACCAGCTGCGTATCCGAGAATGTTTCCGACGGCCATGAAGAATGAAAAGAATGCGTTAGCTCTTCTTGTCATTTTTTCATCGCCGGCTGCTAAGTCGGCGAGGAAAGCACGGCATGGTCCCTGGAGCATGTTGTTTGCTACGTCAAGGATCCAGAATCCGATGACAAACAAAGCAACAGCTCGTGGTCTAGTTTTCTGCGAGAGATCGTCACCGAAAGAGTGACCGAGAATTCTTTTGAAAGAGAATTTTTTTGATATACTAGTTAAATTTTAACCATTTATACAATTAAGACGTAACTATTCATCCAGTAAATAAAATATATACTCCACACATACATATTATCTTATCATGTGTTTCATGTACAAATGATATCAAGCAATCTAATATTAGTTTTTTATATTATGTATTTGATGCACACTACATCATGACATTATATAATATATGTCATATTAAAATGACATAATTATTATTGTGAAACAATTATATACTACTTTTAAAATTTTTTAGAGAATACTTTTAAATATTATAAATGATATAATATGATATAGTTATTATTGTGAGACAATTATATATTATGAAAGGATATGTTTTTGTGGTAATTAATTTTGAAATGACTCATTGAAGGAGAATTTGAGAGTTGTTAACAAATGTAAAGGGATGGAAGCGAGGGAGACAATAGCAACAATTAAAAATTTAAAGTATTAACACATAAATAATTTGAAAGATCAAAATAAAAAAATAAAAATAAAAACATTGATGTTGTGCGGCTATGCTAAATTTTATGCATAGGGGTTTCCTTGCGCTCCTTCATGGCTACCACCATATGCCATTGATTGTGCATGGTTGTTCCCTCATTGTCAATGCAAAAAATCACATGTTGATCCACCCCTTCATAAAGTTGAGAACGTTCTCATCTAGTAGGGAACCCTTTGGTCAGATTTAGGCATGACAATGGAGCAGGGGAAAGTTTTGCCTCCTTCGTCTCTGCACTTGATTTAATCGGAGAAAATCTTTGTTTCTTATCGAGTGTGAAATTTAGGTCCCCATTCACACCCCACAACGGGATTTGGATTTCCCAGCTCACACCCGCACCCATTCATATATATAAAATTATAAATTTAAAAATTATGTTTATTATAATTAATATATTCTGGTTCACCCAACTCGGGCTACGTTCAGTCCTCACAACGGTGAGATTTTTCCATCAGTCCTCACAACTGATGAAATTCCAGAACGTTCTCTCTCTTTTTCAAACTTTCTGGAGAAAGTTATGTTTTTTGTTCTAGAATGTTCTCCCTTTTTAATGCTACATGGAAACGTCCTCCCTTTTCAAGTTTCCTAGAGGAAAGTTCTGTTTTATGTTCCAGGAACATTCTTTTTTTCTAAAGATTATTTTGTTCTTGATTTTTTCATCTCTATTCTTATAATAGCATGCAAATTCCATATGTCCAAATTACTGCAATACGAACATTTAGTTTTGCATTTGTTCTCATTACTTTCAGGAACAAAGAAGAATATATTTTTGTTTTTTGAGTTTTATCAAAACCAAGACTAGCTTTATCAAAAATTCCTACTTGAGATCCCATAATTTTTTGAAAGGTTTCAGTAGCTCTGCTAAAGTTTGATAAGTCATTTTTACGAATTTCAACTTCTGTTTTAAGGAGAACGTTCTTCTTTTGAATCGTAGAACATTCTTGGTTTTTAGTTTCATTATTTTCCTTAAAATGCGATTCCTGCATGTTCTAAATGATGTTTTTTAGTTCATCAATCATAACCTAAGCTTTCTCTTTTTTCGTTTTTTCTTTTAAAACTTTATCCTTTAAAGAGCTACATTTTTTAACAAGCAGATTTGAATAACTAAGCTATCAAAATCTTTTTCAATTTTTTCACATAAAATACATGGTTCATAATTTATTATCTCCTTGTCTTTAGTATTTGCCATCAAACATAAGTTGACTTCTTCATGTTCCTCTGTTTCTGATTCATTAGAATCATCTCAAGTCACCATCATGAAATTTTATTGAAAGGAAACTTCTTTGGTGCTCTTTTGTTCAAGAGACATTCAGTTTTATAATGTCCTTGTTTATTACATTCAAAACATGTGATTTGACTTTTGTCTACCTCTATTTTGAAGTTTTCCTTTTTATTTAAAAATCCTTTTTTGTTCTTACCCCTTCTTCTCAACATTCTATGTATCTTTCTTGTAAGACAAACTATTTCTTCATCAACATCTTCCTATTTGATTTATTATGAATCTTCATCTGGTTGCAGTGGCATACTTTCTTGAGAAGCTTTTAAGACTATTTCTTTTCATTTCTTTGTTGTTTTATCTTCTTGTAACAGCACTTCATGTGCTCGTAAGGTTCCAATAAGCTCTTCTAGTCCTCGCACTTCAAGGTTCTTGGCTTGGCTTATGGTTGTTACCATCGGTCTCCATATGGTTGAAATACATCTCATGATCTTTCTTACTTTGTCTTGTACCGGGTAAGCTTTGCCAAGAGAACACATCTCATTTACTATAGTTGTGAATCTTGAGTACATCTCATCAATAGTTTCTCCTTCATGCATTTCAAACATCTCGAACTTATGCCAATGTCTATTCTTATTTCTTTGACATGATTTGTTCCTTCATGATGAGTTTTCAATGTAACCCACACTTCTTTAGCAGTGTTGCATTTATCAACTCTTTCGTTTTCTTCCCTTCTTAAAGCATAAGATAAAAATAGTTGACCTTTAGAATTTAGGAATACTTTGGTTTTATCTTCAGTTGTCCATATTGCTTCTCTTTTTTTTTTTTTTATCTAATGTTGGATCAGCTTGGTTTACTCTTGGAATAAATCTCCTTCTGTTATGATACGCCACATTCATGTATCTTGTGATTTTAGAAATAACGGCATCTTATTCTTCCAGAAGTAATAATATGTACCATAAAAGTAAGGTGGCTTGTTTGAGGATCCTCCTTCCACAATGTATTTAGCTTTTGATATTTTTTCTAGATCTTTTTCGCTAACATTGTTTAGGTGTTTAATCTTTAGAGACTGCGCTCTGATGCCAATTAAAGTAGGAATTTCAATTTACAAGGAAAGGCGTTTGAATTGTAAATTCACCTATTTAAATTTTCCTGTTAAAAACTTAAGGAAATAACTCAAGATTGATATTGGTTATGAAAACAGAAAACGAATAACGTTCTTGGTTCTCGAAGCAGAAAACGGATAACGTTCTTAGTTAGTTAAAATCACAGTTTTAGCTTATCTATTTAACTTGATAATTAAAATGACTGAAAGTAAATTGAGATAAGGAAGAGATACCACACATTGATATATCCTGATTCATCCAACTCGGGCTACGTCCAGTTCTCACAAGTGTGAGATTTCCCACTAAGTGTTTAAACGAATAACGTTCTTGGTTTTACACAGTTTTTGTTTAGATCAACCTTGATCTGTAACAACAATTCCTTTCCACCCAGAAAGGATTCAAATAAGTCACCTATCAATTTTTGAAGGATTTTACAATTCACCTTTTAACCATAAAAGGATTTTTACAAAAATTACTCAAACTATAAAAAAACCTTTATAGTTTTGAGTTTACGCAATAATGATTTAGAGAGATTGGTAGAATCTGGGTATGCTCAACTCGTGTTTGAGAATATATTCTTGATAAAAGAATTCAGTAATATGATCTAGATATATGAAGAGGAAATCAGAACTGATTCTTTTGTAATTGAGAAGCTTTTAAGCATGTAAGTGTATATGATTGATAGATTTTCTTATCACTTAAAGTTTTGTGTTTTCCTTGAGCTTAGGGTTCCTTTTATAGGCTTCAAGGAGGTTGATGACAACTATTATGACCGTTGAAAAGGTATCTGGCTGTCATGTGCCAGACTTGACCAAAGACTAGATTTTTAAACTTTGAATGTTCTTGTTATGGATATTCTGGAGAAAGATGTTTGATGTCGAAGATTGTGTGTAACATGCTGGAGAATGTTTATCAATCTGGAGACTTATGTTACTATGCTGGAGAATGATCATTTGACACTTTTGCTTTGAGTCTTGCCTTTTAATATTTGATCTTTTTGAGTATTTCTTTTGCTCATATGAGAGTTGTAGTATATTGGTAGTATATGAACTGTAAATCCATTTGCGATTTGCAAGAGTTTTCCTTGCATTAAAAAATGATTTGATCTTGCTTGATAAAAATGACAAAACGTGGATAACGTTCTTGGTTTTGCCACAATTTGTCAATAACGTTCTTGGTTCTATTTAGTTCATTTTTTGTTCTTTTTTAAATGAACTTGCTTCTGATTTATGACATAGTGTGATCATTGATTGTTGTATTTGATCACCTTCTTTATGAAGATGTTATCTTGAAGATGTAATAATCATTCTCTTGAATGATTGATATATGATACATTCATTTTGAGATTATTTCATTATTGAGTGGATACTTATGCACTTTGATGAAGTGAATGACTTCTTGCTTGTTCACTTATGCCTCATGTTCCTTAAATAAAACTCAAGTGCAATCATTAGTAGACCACCATTCATAAAACTTAATATTTTATTTTATAAGGTTTGTTGTAATTAAAACATACATAAAAAATGATTTTGCCTTAACACTAGTCCCGCCTCCATTTTTAATTTCAGAAAAAACTCGCACCCACAATTAATCAAAGTGGGTTTTCTCACTCAAATCAAGACGGGTTCGGGTGGATATCCACAAGTGTGGTTTATGTTGTCATCCCTAGTTAGATTCAACACAAAAATATATAAGTTGTGAATGAAGGTTGAATGTTGCACAATTTTTCTTACACAAAAACTATAGTTTTTAAAGCACAACTAAAGGCTCCCATGAACTATAAGTAAGAGTATTATCAATACTTGAAGAGCAAGAGTCCAACCTACAAAACATCATTCACTTGTTTTTGCATGAATATTATCAAATGCTCTTTTTATCATTCACTCTAACTCATTAAAAGATATGCGGATAAACATATATTTGAGTGTGTTTTCATACATCAACCTCATATAATTTGAGTTGCAAAACGATTCCAAAATAATTATCTTATTCTTGTAACTTCCTCAAGTCTTCCTTTTTAAGTTAGATTAATAGAAAATCATGTAAGCCTGTCGAGGCTAAGATGTGGCAAGCCTGCCAAAATTTAGCTTAATTCATATCTTGAGTTGAATTATGTTCATCTCTTCAAGAAACAACACCAAATTGGTCTTCTCAAGATCCGAATTCATTCGTCATGTTAAGGATCACAAGTATTAACCCCAAATTGGTATTCTCATCAATTTGAATTTACTATTCATGCTAAGGTAACGAGTATTCTAGCATCTTCAAGCACCCCTTATTTACAAATGTTATATTTGTATCTATTGTGTTACAAAGTGATTTGTTATATTAACTTAGTTATAAAATAAGCAAAAAATAAAATCAATATATCGAACCAATTTATAACTCTCGCTAAAGAAGATATAAACAATAAGGTCTTCATCAATTTACAACATGAAAAATACTCTTAGGGTATGTTTGAGAGTTGGGTTTTAGAAGTATTTGGAGTGGATGAATTTGAATGGAAGTTGATTTTTTTTATAGCACTAGATAAAAGAGTTATTTTCTCTCTTTAATATTGACGTCTAATTTCTAAGAACATTGTGAATATTGTATTAGAATCAAGTTAATTCCAACAAATTTCATGTAATGTAATGCACGGACGAGTAGTGCTTCACGAAGATTTCACCTTGAAGAATCCATAAAAGATGTTTGTTTTTCTTAGCAACAACTCTGGTGGCTGGAATTGAAGATAAACAACGGCGTCAATTTCAAAAATCCGGATTTGAAATGTGTTTGTTTGTCATTCCAAGCATTGAGAGTGAAAAAGGACATCAAGAGAAATTCAGATATGGTCTCATTTTTCGCCTTCAACCTCAATGTGACTAGAATGACGCATAACAATAACAATGGTGGCGTCAATCGAGGAACAATACATTCACAATTGTATTATTCTTAGAAAATGAATGGAAAATATACTTTGTTGAGAAAGGTATGTGATGATTGGAGGAAAAATAAAATATTTCACGACTCATCATATTCACAATTGTAAACAAATATTATCCCAAAAAATTATAATATTTCACGACTCATCATATTCTACAAAAATAAATTAAAATAATTAAAGTAATTGAATATTTTTAAAATACAATAATAACTAAAATCAGAAACTCAGAATTATCACAACAATTATTAATTTATGTTTACATGTTAGTTAATCAATTCCTTCATTAACTAGATTAGTATTCTTTGACTCATGCTCTTTGCGAAGCAAATCATTTTTTGTCAAGTTTTGACTCTATAAACATAATTCTTATAGAACTTTTAAATTGATTCTTGATTTTAGCTCTTTCATTCATACAAAGGTATTGTATTGGAAGCTACTTTGTTTGATTGCTTAGAGCAATGGAAAGTATATAAGAAAGTATTTTCATTATCTAGGATAATATCCCTAACAATGATAACATGCAAGACCATTTGATAAAACATCATTGTGTGTAGAGCAATTTGCCATGTGATGATATTTTTTATATCTAATGTTCAACTCATGTACTCAACTTAATTGTTCAAGAGAGTTTAAAAAGTGATCAATTTAACACTCTAGAAAATTAGAGATAGTGTCAAGTATATTAAACGATTTGATTGAAGAATGATCAAGTTTAAAGATTGTGTCCTTTATACGGTGATAAGAAGTAGTAGTGGTTTAAGATTAGAGTGTCTGCAAAGTGGCATTACAAATTTTTAACATTTAAATGTGCCCTACAATATAGAAAAACTTTTGAGTTTTTCCATGCGACAGATAAGAATTACGAACATTGGCCATTTGATGAGTAATGGAAAATGGAGGGATTGTGAGTTCTAAGAACCATTTAAATGATATCACAAATTTGATATCAAGTTCATCTTATCCAACTACAAACTTGTATTAGATACTAAGGGCAAAGCTCTGATACCAATTGAAGTAGCAATGTCAATCACAAGAAATGGGGTTTGAATTGTGATTTCACCTTTTTAAAATTTCACGTTAAAACTTAAAGAATTTAACTCAAGATTAATCTTGGTTATGAAAATAGAAAACTAAGAATGTTCTTGGTTAGTGAAAAAACACACAATTTAACTTATTTATTTAATTTAATAATCAAAATATTAGAAATAACTAGAGATATTCTGCAACAGCAAAACATTCCACATCAGCTGCAAAACATTCCACCTCAGCAAAACAATGCAATTTCATTAGAGGGTCTCATTAAACAGATGGCTATCCAGAATCTCCAATTTCAACAAAGAACAGATTCCACCATTCAGAATTTGGAAACAAAGATTGGTCAGCTTGCCACTTCAATTAATCAATTGCAGACTCAGGGGTTAAATCAATTTCCTGCACAGTCAGTAGTAAATTCAAATGCTTCCAATGTAAGTGCAATTACATTGAGGTTTGGAAAAGTTGTTGAAATACCAAAGGTACCTGAAACTGTTGTGAAAAATAACAAGGTTGTTGAGGATACTTTGATACCTGAAACTGTTATATTGAGCAAAATATGCCTCTTCCTTTTCCTCAAAAGGTAGTGAAGACTAAGAAAATGGACAAGGCATATAGGGACAGGGAGATCTTGGATACATTTAGAAAGGTGGACTTGAACATTCCCCTCCTTGAAACAATTAAATAAATCCCAAGATATGCCGAATTTCTAAAAGAGTTGTGCACACACAAGAGAAGATTAAAAGGTAATGAAAGGGTTAAGATGTGGTGAAATGTTTCAGCCTTCATTCAACCCATGCCTCAGAAATGCAAAGATCCAGGAACTCTTTTCATTCTATGTACCATAGGCAATAGTCAACTTGAAAATGCTATGTTAGATTTAGTAGCTTCCATTAATATTATGCCTACATCTTCTTTTAACTCTCTTGCTCTTGGACCTTTACAGAGTACATGTATTACCATTCAATTGGCGAACAGGAGTAATGCTCGTCCTGCTGGACTTGTGCAGGATATACTTATTCATGTTAATGAATTGATATTTCCTGCAGATTTTTACATTTTAGACATGGCGTGAAAAAGAGAGGGAGATAATAATTCTAACAGGGCGCATATCATCTTAGACAAACCATTCTTGAAAACTACTAGAACAAAAATTAATGTACATGCTAGAATTTTATCCATGGAATTTGGTGATAGCATTGTAAAATTTAACATCTTTGTTGCTATGAAACATCCCATGGAAGAACGTTCTATTTTTCAAATTGAATTGCTTGCTGATTTGGTTGATGACATTTACCCTGATATGTTTGCTACTGATTTTCCTTCATTGTCTGGTTTTGATGATACTTACACTTGTGAATTCTGTACAGATACTAAATTGTGCTCTGTGTGTGCTGAGATCGAAGTTGTTTTGGAGGTTGATCATTGTGCTGATATTGATATTTCTACTAAAATAATTGATTTTGCAGACTTAGCTTCGGCAACTGGTGTTGTACCCTCCATTGAGCAGCCACCATCTATAGAGCTTAAACCACTTCCTGAAAATTTGAAATATGCATATTTAGAATGAAATGGCATATTACCTATGATTATTTCAGCTAAACTTGAAGATGAACAGGAAGAGAAGTTGTTGCATACTTTGAGAAAATACAAGAAGGCAATCAGATGGACCTTGGCTGATATTCCTAGTATTAGCCCATCCATGTGTATACATAGGATACTACTAGAGGATGGGGTAAAATTAGTCAGGCAGCCCCAAAGGCGACTTAACCCACTAATTTTGGATGTTGTAAAAAAAGAAGTGACCAAGCTCTTGCAAGCATGCATTATATATCCCATCTCTGATAGTCAATGGGTGAGTCCAGTGCAGATAGTCCCTAAGAAAACCAGACTCACAGTGGTTAAAAATGAAAATAATGAACTCATCTTGATACGAGTGCATAACAACTGGAGGGTATGCATCAATTACAAGAGACTAAACCAGGCAACTAGAAAAAATCATTTTCCTTTACCATTCATTGATCAGATGCTTGAACGGTTGGCTGATAAGTCACATTATTGTTTTCTTGATGGGTTTTCTGGATATTTTCCTATCCATATTGCACCGGAGGACCAAGAAAAGACCATGTTCACTTGCCCTTTTAGCACATTTGCCTATAGGAGGATGCCTTTTGGCCTATGCAATGCTCTTGGCACTTTCAAACGCTGCATGATTAGTATTTTCGCTGATTTATAGAAAATTGTATAGAAGTTTTCATGGATAATTTTACTGTGTATAGTTCCTTATTTTATGCATGCCTGAACAATTTAGATTAAGTTTTGCATAGATGTATTGAAACTAACATTGTGCTGAATTATGAAAAATGTCATTTTATGGTTGAACAAGGCATAATTTTGGGACATGTGATCTCTAATAATGGGATGAAAGTGAACAATTTTTGGACTCTCCCTTTTTAAATTATGTGTCATGCATCTAATTATGCAGTGGGAGCATTCCTTCCACAAAGAGCTAACAAGATTACCCATGTTATTTATTATACTTCTAGGACTTTAGATTTTGTACAGACTAATTATACTACCATTGAAACAAAACTTTTAGTTATTGTTTTTGCTCTTGATAAGTTTAGATCATATTTGCTAGGTTTGAAGGTACTTTTTTTTACTGACCATACAACTTTGAAGTACTTGCTGAAGAAACCAGAAGCAAAACTGAGATTGATCCAGTGGACGTTGTTACTCCAAGAATTTGATTTATCGATTAAAGATAAGAGTGGAGCTGAAAATTTTGTGGCAGATCATTTGAGCAGAATAGAAATGGATGAGGACCCCATATGCATTCAAGATGACTTCCCTGATGAGCAGCTACTACAGTTGTATGAGGTAACTCCTTGATTTGCTGATTTAGTTATTTATCTAGTTGTTGAAGTCCTTCCTGCAAATGCATCCATAACAAAAACACACAAACATAAAAGTGATGTCAAATACTATGTGTGGGAGGATCCATATCTGCAGAAATTCTATAGTGACCAGGTGATTAGGCAATGTGTTCCCCACCATGAGGCTCAATCCATCTTCATTTTTGCCATGCCTTTCAAGTTGGGGGACATTTTGGTCCTCAACGGATATCAAGAAAAGTATTATACTCAGGTTTCTTTTGGCCCACTTTTTTTATAGATGCTTTTGAGACTTACAAAACTTGTGAATAGTGCCAAATAGCATTAACAACAATCACTCGTAGGAGTGAGAGGCCTCAACAACCTATGCTTTTCAGTGAAATATTTTATATGTGGCGCATTAACTTTATAGGTCATTTCCTGTATCTTTTGGTTTTGTCAACATTTTACTTGGTGTTGATTATGTTTCGAAGTGGGTGGAAGCAATACCCTCTAGGACTAATGATTCTAAAGTTGTTGTAGGTTTTATCAGATCAAAAAAATTTTCAGGTTTGGAATACCCCGAGCCATCATAAGTGATCAAGGCACTTATTTTGCAGTCGCACCATGGATGCTTTGCTTCGGAAGTATTAGGTTGCACACAGATTTTATAATCCCCAGACTAATGGGCATGCTTATTGGGCGGTAAAGAGCCATAACCTTGAGATGGAGAAAACAGGTTTGGAGAGAAAGCTTCAATTGCAAAAACTTGAAGAGCTTAGAGTTGAAGCTTCTTGGGAACTCCCGGATCTATAAGGAGAAAACTAAATACTTTCATGATAAGATGATTTCTATGAAGGAATTTTCTATAGGCAAAAAAATTTTAATGTTCAACTCCCGTCTGAAAATTATGGCTGAGAAACTTCAATCCAAATGGATTGGCCCTTTTGTTGTTACTAACATTTTTCCTCATGGTGCAGTGAAAATAAAAAGTGAAAACACCGATAAAGTATTCAAAGTAAATGGACAACACCACAAGCTATTCTATGAGAGCTATGTGCTTGAAGATACTATCATAGAAGAACTCTCCTTGGAAAAGCCCACAAGGAGCTCCCTTTCCTTACTTTTATTTTATACTTGTTACTCTCATTAAGGACAATGTGTAATTTAAGTTTGGGGGTATTATTTAGGATTTTATTTGTTATAGGATTTCAAAAAATAAAAATAAAAAATAAAAATGTGTGTTGCACTGCATGCTTTTTCATCAGATTTTGTGGTTGTAAATGTCGTGAGTTTGTTTGGACTGGCATGATTGGATAGTATCATTGCATTCTTGGTAAAATAAGTTGGATTAAAATGCTAAATTGCGTATCATTTGTGATAGGTCATTAACCTTTGTGAGGTTTTGAGTCTTATTATGAATGGAATACATTTTTCATCTTTTTTTTATCTTGTGTGTTATCTCACTCATGATTGCTAGTTACCCTAGAACTTGACTTGACTCTTGTTCGCATGCATATATTGAAATGATCTAGACATTTGTTTCTTGTTAAAACTACTAACCAAATAAGCTTACCCTACAATTATCCATTTGTCTAATCCCTTTTGAGCCTAATTATCTCATTCTTTGTTATATAGCTCATTACAAGCCTAAAAGTGAAAAACAATTAATTGACCCAATCTTTGGAGGTAAAGAAGTTTTTTCTTAAATAAGTGTGGGAGTGTTCAACTTGTTTGTTTAATTTTGAGATTTACTAATATATATATATATATATATATATAAAAAGAATCCAAATAAGAGAGAGAGAGAGAGAGAGAGAGAGAGAGAGAGAGAGAGAAATTAAAATAAAGACAAAAATATATATATGTTATATATATATATATATATATATATATATATATATATATATATATATAATGAATAAAATGAGGAAAATGGTTGTGTTGTGAGCAAAGAGAGTGTGAGAGGCAATGATATTTTTGTTGAGTTACTTCTCAATGTTGTTTTTCTCTCGTGATCATTACTCATTTATCCTCTTTGATTTTCAATCTTAGTCTCCTTAGGATTATCTCACCCTTACCTTGGCCACGTTACAACCAGAATAAAAACATTTTGATCATTATGTGCATATGTTTCAAATATATATGTTAGAGGTCTGTCAAGCCAATGATAGTGCTAGCTTTTATGATGTGCTTTGAGTGTAAACAGTAGCCCAAACACTTTGAGTGGTTGAGAGAATTTTATACCTTGGGAGGACTCTATCACTTACGATGCATTCTTTAAAAATCCAATGCTAAACATTACTGGGCCAAAAATAGAGATTTCGTTATCTGGGATTTTGAACTAACTTTAAGTAGTGGACCACTTGTTTTTAAAGTCCAAAATCGAGTACTATATATTGGGAGTTTCTTTCCTTTCTTAGACATTGTAATTTTCGGATTTAGAACCAAATATATAAACTGTAACACCCCAATATTTTCAAATATATTATATATGTGTCTTTTAGTAATTTTTGTAATTTATTATTTAATTAATAATTTATTCTACCCGTAAAGAAATTAAATTAAAATTTACAACTCCCTATTTTACTTGAATAATTAAAACCTTTATTTTTATTGAATTGTTTTGGTGTGACAATTACATTAGAACACTTTATGGCATAATTATTCCGTACGTGTACAACTGTGTATTTTATTTATTTGATTATTTTCGATAATTATGAAATTGATGTGTTAGATACGTTGACTTTATTTTTATACGTGACATGCAGTGATATTTTTGTCTTACTTGATTTATTTTAGTTGATGAAAACATTAGTTGAATTATTTAATTAAATTATAATTTATAGAAGTTATATCATTTATTAGTTTTATTTTAGACCAAATAAGCATTTATCCAAGGAGATAATAGAATTAGTGAAAGTCCTTAGTTTTATTTATATATTTTATTTAATTAATTTAGCATGACAATAGTAAGATAATTGTTCCTTTAATTTTAATTATTTGATGAAATATATTTATATTAATTAATTAATTGTTGGGATTTTGTTAGTAATTAATTAAAACTGGTAGGAGTATTTTTTAGAGTGAACAATGACCAAGTCAATTTTGGTCAAAATTTAATCATCCACACTATATTTTATTGTTAATAGCATTTAACTATAAAACCGTGTGTTTTCTACTTTACATCCACTCAAATGTGTAACAAGCAAGAATAAGTGTACATGAATGTCAATTAATTCATAACGGTTGGTCATTGAATGATATTATTCCAATTGAATACATTATTGATGTGTGCAATTAACCTCAATGAGAAAAATTACTCTCTTTCTCTAATCAGCTTCACGTCTCCATTCGCAACATTATATTTTCTTTATCTCAAATATTTTCAAGTCACTTAAACAACCACCCACATATTACCTCTCTTTCTTGTGGAAGCTCTAAGCTTTTGTTCTTTCATCTTTATGAGATTTTTCGAGGGTTATATAGTGTTACGTGGAAGGAAAGCGTCTAAGGTAAGGGCTTTTCCCCATGCTGAGTTAGGCTAGATATTAAATTAGCGATTCGTAAGATATTGATATGATGTCTGGATGTCTTAAAAGAAAAAGGTTATTTTATTTTCGTCGTAGAGAAATTAACTATAATGCTTTGATTGTTTTTTTTTTAATACTTCTATCTTGATGAAATTAATTATAGTGGTATACTTCTATCTTGATGAAATTAATTATAGTGGTATATTTTTATTATTATATCTTGATAAATATGTTTGTAGTGAAATTTTTTAGTGTTTACGTGTTTTAGAGTATTTAATTATAAAGTTATAATTTTTATAATGATGTAGTTAGTAATATATTTATTATGATGTATTTGATTTTAAGTGTTGACTTTTGAGTATTCTAAATTTAAAACATGACTTTTATGAACAATATATGTGTCTCGATGAAATTGATGAAAAATTTTATATCTCTTTAATTTTAATAATATGAGAAAATTGATTATTGAATGCATTAATGAATAGTCCATTTTTAGAATGCTGAAAATTTTATAGTGAAAGGAATGAAATTTATGTTGTTATTGTATTCTTGGTGATATGAGTTTTAATGGTTATCAATAACACGTAGTCAAATCGAATCTTATGGATTATTAAAATGAAAGTGGTGATTTTGAGATATTTGTTCACGTGCATATTTGATGTGTTGAAGTTATTGAGCTATAACTATGAACATCTATGAGAATATAAATTTGATGTTTTATGTGATTAAAAAAATTTAATCTAAAATATTTTATCTTTGTGGTTGCCTAAGTGGCTGGTGATTTATGTTTTAAATATTGTTATCTTTGTGGTTGCCTAAGTGGCTGGTGACTTGTGTCTTAAATATCATTATCTTTGTGGTTGCCTAAGTGGCTGGTGATTTGTGTTTTAAATATTGTTATCTTTGTGGTTGCCTAAGTGACTAATGATTTGTGTGATTATTTAAGTGAGTGGTGACATGTACATTTTGAGCATTATTATCATTTCATGACATATCATATGCATCTGTGTGGACGCCTATGTGGCTGGTTTAATTTTTTCCATTGATATGGGTGACTTCTATGTGACGTCTGTGTGGCTGATTATATCCGGATCATATATATTTAGGAGCATGCATAACTTGCATACATTTTATTGTTATTTTTATTTTGATATAATTATTTGTTCTACGGTTGCTACTTGATTTATTTAGATATATTTTATGATTTTGATACCCCTTTGAGAACTATTAAAGAACCAATTTCTTTAAATCTTTTATTACGAAAAGATTTTATATTCATATTTTATGGCTGTTAATTTATTATTTAGTTTAATTTTTGTTGTGGGATGAACTGACCCCTTACACCAACATTTAGGTACTAATGATTTCATAAAGATGCATGAATGATGTTTGATTGGTGCACACGCGGGGGATAATGAGACTTTTACTTAAAAATGATGTTTTGTATCACTAAAAATTTTGTGGTACATTGTAAAGTTATTTATCCGTCATCATTAACTTTTAATAGAAATGTGGAAGTGAGATTTCATTCGCTAGTAAATAATTGAATGTCATTAATTTCAGTCAACCTTGTTTCTTTTGAATTTCACTTAAAGAGAATTTATTTTATTTTAGACCATAAATGAATATCAATCTAACAATTGAAATATTAATTTTGTAAATGAATAAATAAATAATATTTTAGTAAATTACGTTACGTTCTTTTATGAAAAAAAAAATATATCAAGTTATTTTCTTACGCATATCAATTTATTACATGATGAATTACTCATAAGAAGAAAAAAATTAGTTGTTTCTAAAAGAAAATAAATATTTTTAAGTAATATTTGGATCAAAAATTTGGGGCGTTACATAAACACTTTTTTATTTCTTGGAAGGCTAATTTCATAAGATTGTTCAGAGTTTTCTCAACACCTTGAGATTCAAGTTACACTGTCAATTTCGCTTCATAATTCTATTTTTATTTATTTGATTATATTGATATTCTAATTGCTTAAATTGAATCAAAATAGGATTTATTAAATTAGTTTGATAAAATTCGGTTTCTAATTTATTGAATTATAATTTTACGATGTTTGATCGTTAATTGTAATATGTCAATGATTGTGATGCTTAATCCAGTCAAACAAACTGAATTCACATAGAGTTGATTGCGCTTGTTTGATCAATTCTATAGTCAAATAGGAATAGGATCACAAATTAGAAATTAAACTCGTTGATAGAATCTGAGATAGGTTTGAAACTCGAATCAGTGGATTAATCGTTTTGCTAATTTGTTCAAACAAAAATTTAAAAAAACCCCTTTCTAATTTCAACTTTCAATTAGTTAATATTATTAAATCAGAAGTTCTTGCGACACTACTTGATTTATTACCTCTATCTACATTTTATCACTTGTATTTGACCCATGTACGACAATGGATCATCTAACAACCGTGAGATTTTTCACTAAATGTTCAAAACGGAGAACGTTCTTTGTTTTTACACCATCAGTGCAGATCAACCTTGATCTGTTACAATCTTCTTCTTTCAACCTATAAAAGATTTTTATAATCACCTTTCAGCCTTGAAAGGATTTTTACAAACACACTGAACCTAACATAAAAAATAGACTTCAGTTATAAATGATGTGTATGATAAAAGTGTTTGGGATTAAAGCAATTAAACATGTGTGTATATTATTGTCCAGAACGTTCTTGATAAACGGAGAACGTTCTTGCTTTTAGGTCTCATGGAAAACGTGAATGAGTGAGTAAATGAGTTTTCAAATGTTAGTTAACACTGTTTTGAGTCAGGTTTATGAAGAATTTTCTGCAGAATATTGTAAGTGCAATGTACTTGTGTTCTTGCTCACAACTCATCAATTTGGAGATCAATCTTTATGTTGTTTTTCTTCTTTGGGCATTCAGCTCGAGTTCTGGGCTTCACTATTGACTTGAGAAGTCTTGATACTCTTTAATATGTGGTTTATACTGTGGAAAATTATCTGTTTTAATTACGTCTTTAAAAGAGAATTAAAACCATAATGTTCTTTTGTAAAAACAAGAACATTCTTCGTTTTTGTTTTGTATGAGTGTTGAATTTTAATAGTTGTTATGCGTCAGACCTTTGTCTTAGAAACATGATGTACTTTATGCAAAAAGGTGCAACATCAGTGTCCTTGTTGTCATGGATGTCTTTGCTCATCAATTTGGAGATTGATCTTGATGTTTTGCTTTGCCTTTGTTGATCCTATTTGAACAAATCTATCCAAAACGATCTTGTGTAGATTATTAAATTCCTCTATAATGAATATTGATGTTTTATAGTGTAGATAGATGTACTTTCGTAGCCCAGACCGATCTTCAATTATATCAAAAAAATTTCTTTGTAAACCAGAACGTTCTTGCATTAAATTTGTGAAAACAGAGAACGTTCTTCGTTTCTGTTTTGAGTGATTGCTGGATTTTGACAATTCTGATAGTTGTTGTGTGCCAAGCTTTTTTGTTATGTACGTGTGTCAGTGATGCATTGACTTTATCACTTATGTTCAGTTTGTACTTGCTTACTTTAGCCATCAACTTTGAGGATTAGTCTTATTTTTTATTATTGATGAATTGTTTTGTTTTTTTGTTGACCTTATGGAAAGAATCTGTCCAAAACGATATTGACTATATAACTATGTTCCTTTGTAATGAATATTGGTGATTTGTAATGTAAATCGATTTATTTTTGTAGCCCAAATCGATTTTGAATTAAAGAAGATTTTGTTCTTTGTAAACCAGAACGTTCTTGGATTAATGTTGTCAAAACCAGAACATTCTTCGTTTTTCAGACTATTGTCCAAAATGATCTTTTTTTTTTTTTTTTCAGACTGCTGTAAAAAATGTTCTTCGTTTTTATGTTTAATGACCAGAACATTCTTCGTTTCTATTTTCTCAAATTTGATCTTGCTTATTTCAAATGATCTTGCTTGTTTGACTATGCAATTCATCTTCTTAAATAAAACTCAAGTGAACTCATTAGTAGATCACCATTCATAAAACTTAATCATTTATTCCATAAAGTTTGGTGTCAATAAAACATGCATGAAAAAGGTTTTTGTCTCAACAGTGTGCATAACTCACACATGAAATTTCGGTACCATTGATCGAAATCTAAATATGACACATTTCATAAGGTTTTGTGTCTCATATCCTTTTCTTGAAAATTTAAGAATGAAGCCTTTAAACTCTATGAAGCGGATCACTTCATTCTCATATAGGTGAACTATATAAAAAATGCACCCATAATTATGCATTCCAATAAATATATGCTATATGTCAATTAAGAGGAAACCTCACCCTACCACATTAACTCTTATGGTCCAAGTACTTTTACCTTTTAGGATGTATCTATTGTTGAGTACTTCACTCACTCTAATAGTGTAATTTCATCATTCAACTAAAGACTTGATGTTACTCAAGTGTGACTTGATAGTTTCCACAATTGGTAATTATTTATATATGAGCTTGTATCGGATCACTAATGATTTCTTCAACACAATGTCCTTTGTCAAACCTTTCGTCAAACGATTTGCAAGATTCTTTTATGTTCTTACACTCTAAGGAAATTGACTTTTCGTGACAGACAAAGTTTGTCATTAAAAGTCAAGAATTGTAGGTAAATGTCAAGAATACTTTGAGGGACACCTGGATCTAGTGTCAACTTTAAGGGGGAGTCTTGCTACATTTTGAATAGTGTCACTACATGTTTTAAGGACTGTCACTATATGTTTTTGATTTCTACCTACTACAATGACTGTCACTGAAAACAAGATAAATATAAAAAATAATTGATTTATTCCTACGGTATTGTCTATCACTAAAAACTAGATAATATAAATAAAAAATTGATCTACTCCTACGGTATTGTTTGTCACTAAAACCTATTATTATTTATTAATTTAAATTTATTTTATCTCCCTACTAATTATAATTCTTAATTATTAATATCAGTAAATTAAATTAAAATTTTAATTTATTTTTATTAGCTAATGTCATTGAAACATACAATAAAGTATATAATTTAATTTTACTAATTATATTAAAACATACAATAAATAGTTATTTTGCTCAAAAAGATTAAATAAACTTTCAATAGAAGTCATAATGAGTTTCTTAACATTTATTGTGATAAACTGCAAACTAATTTCATAAAGAACGAAAATCATTTTCCTAAACAAAATATTTGATAAATACTCCAAAAAGAACGACCCATTATATAAAGATGTCATGTCCCCAAAGCAAGAATATAAATTAATAACTTTTTAAGAAAATTACAAGTTGCAGGTGAGGAATGTCCAAAAACAATAACACCAAATTTAGGGAATAATTAACCACACAAGTGATTGATTAAGCGAATACAGGACTCACTTCGTATCTACTATTCAAACACTTTGTATCTACCCACATTGGAAAGAAATATTTTTTGTAAATTTAAGTGGAAAGAAACTTGTTTTTTTAAAATTCAAGTACCACATTGGAAAGAATTTTTTTTTAAAATCTCACTTTGGTAAACTATCATATTTTGTAGTTTCAACTCTATACATACCAAAGTCTCACATTGTTTAGAAAACACATGTGAGTTTGCTTCCATCACTATATAATGAGTTTCAAACTATTGTGAAAAATCACACCAAAGTTAGATGATTTTTCCAACTTTCTCTTTTCTCCCTCTTATATTCTGCTCGCCTAATTTTCGAGCCATTTCTCCCCTTTCTTTCCGTCCCTTCGGTTTTAGAGCGGTTATTATGTCGCAGTCACTTCGGTTTTAGAGCAGTTATTATGCTGCAGTCCATTCGGGTTTAGAGCGGTTATTATGCCGCAGTCCATTTGGTTTTTAGAGCGGTTATTATGCCGCAGTCCCTTCAGTTTTTTAGAGCGGTTGTTATGCCGTAGTCCTTTCGGTTTTTTGAGTGGTTGTTATGTCGTAGTCCTTTTGTTTTTAGAGCGGTTGCTATGTCGTAGTCACTTTGTTTTTAGAGCGGTTATTATGCCGTAGTCCATTCGTTTTTTGTCTTTTTGAGCGGTTATTGTGCCGTAGTTATGAATGGTCATAGTACCATATTGAGAGTGACTTTAATTTTCATATTGAGAGTGGCTTTAACGGCCATATTGAGGGTGTAATTCTAGAACGGTTTTCTACGGTGCAGTGGAACTCCGATACAGTGAATTTGGGCTGTTTTATCCTGGGGACTTCGTGGTTGATAGTCTGCCTTGCACAATTTGGGCAGTGTCGCGAAACGTCTTAAAGAGAGCGACCTAGGCCGCGACTCAACCCAGTAATATCTTCGGTGGCATAAATTGTGATTTTTAAATAGTTTTTGAAACTCAAAATCCAACAATTTCAAGACGTTTCTTTCTGCCATGCCAACCGAAGAGATTACTGGATTTGGTTATGTTGCCTCTGATTTCGATAAACTGTTTTAGTTTGAAGCAAATAAAAAAGGATAAAACAGTTGGAGAATTAACCCATGGGAGAATAATGATAAGAATTATATTCTTAATCGACTTGCTGATGATCTGTATAACTATTACAGTTATAGAAATATTGCGAGATATGCTTGAGATACTCTGAATAAGTAAGTTGTGACTGCTACCTAGAGTATTAGATGTCCGATGACAGATACATGGAGGCTGACAGATCCGTGGAGGCACATGGAGGCTGACAGATTCGTGGAGGTGGAGACACACTCCCGTAAAATTCAGAAGATAATTCATGAGATCAACTATTAAGGTACGTCATTCATGGCATATTTAAATTAAATATTGAAATTTAATATGTTTCTTTTGTTTGAATGTTGAAATCAATAAAATGTCTGTTTATGCTTACATGTTGTGTGATTTTAATTTTGACATGCTAGACTATGTGATGTGAACACATCTAATATCAAAATTAAGTAACTTAGTTTTAATTCTAAAGTTATTTTTAAATGATTTTGAAAAATGTGATTTTTATAGTCACTCTAAAATAACAAAGTGTTCACATAAATATGTAGTTAGAGAATCTGAGTCTTTAGATTTATTACACTTTGATATATGTGAACTTGATGAGACGTTAACAAGAAATGAAAGTGAAACGATTAACATGATAAGGATCTTTATAGCTGAAATTGAAATCAATTTAGTATAAAGATTAAGAGGTTCCAAGTATGATTCTATTTTTTAATGAGTTTTATAAATTGTCTGGAATTATATATGGAACAACTGCACCATAATTATTTGAAGTGAATGGTAAATTTGAAAGAAAAAAGGGAATAGAACTCTTATTGAACTAGTTGTTGCTAGTATGTTTAACTCTAGTACTACATCTCATTGGTGTGAAGAAAATATATTGTTTATTTGGTATGTTTTGAATAGATTTCTTAAATCTAAAAACAAAACATCTCCTTATGAGATAGTGAAGAAAAGACAATTAAACTTGTCTTATTTTCAAACATGGGGTGGTCTGGCTTATGTCAGAATCCCGATCCCGAGCGAATTAAACTCGCCAGTAGAGCCTATGAATGAGAATTCATTGGATACGCGGTAAAGAACAAAGCGTATAAGTTTTATGACCTAAATGCAAAGTGATCATATAGTCAAATGATGTTGACTTCTATGAAAATAAATTCCTTGTAAAATGGAGAAATAGTGGGGGCAGCGAACCAAGTTACGTTCTTGTTACAAGAAACACTGAAAGCAGCAAACAAGGTGAAACAGAAACTCGAAGAAGTAAGAGAGTCAGAGTTGCTAAATATTATGGACTAGAATATATGGTATATAATTTAGAAAAGGATCCTGCAAATCTTAAAGAAGTTATGTCATCATTGGATGCAAATCTATGAGAAGAAGCTATAAACGCTGAAATGGATTCTCTAGAGTCTAACAAGACCTAACATTTAGTAGACTTGTCTCTTGGTTGCAAACCATAGGTTGTAAATGGATTTTGTAAAAGAAACTAAAACCCGATGGATTTATTGATAAGTACAAGGCACGCCTTGTAGCCAAAGGTTTTAGACAAAGAGAAAATATAGATTTCTTCGACACTTTCTCACCAGTCACTAGACTAACATCCATTAGGGTGCTTATATCACTTACGGCTATTCATAACCTGGTGATACACCAGATGGATGTTAAAACTGTTTTTTTTAAATGGTGACCTAGAAGAAGAAATTTATATGGTACAACCTAAAGGTTTTGTAATTCATAGACAAAAAGACAAGGTCTGTAAGTTAGATAAATCTCTATATGGTCTTAAACAAGCTCCAAAGAAATAGCAGGAAAATATTGATAACTTGATTAAATCAAATGAATTTAAAGTGAATGAAAGTGACAAATGTATTTACTACATATTTGAAAATGGCATTTGCACTATCATATGTCTCTATGTAGACGACATACTCATATTTGATTCAAACATTCATGCTGTAAATATTTTGAAATCATTGTTGTATAACAACTTTGATATGAAAGACCTCGGAGAAGCAAATGTAATCCTTGGAATCAAGATTACTAGGTCAGAAAAGGGAATTTCTTTGGATCAATTTCACTATGTTGAAAATATCCTAAAGAAATATAATTACTTTGACTGTAAACCTGCTTGCGCACCATACGATCCAAGTGTGAAACTTTTCAAGAACACTGGTGAAGGTGTTAGACAAACTGAATAGGCGAGCATCATTGGCAGCCTCAGGTATGCCACTGATTGTACTAGACCCGACATAGCCTACGTCGTGGGATTGTTGTGCAGGTTTACTAGTAGACCTAGTATGAAGCATTGACACGCTATCGAAAGGTTCATGAGATACCTTAAAAGGACCACAAGTCTCGGATTACATTATCAAAGGTTTCCTGTCGTCCTTGAAGGATACAACGATGCTGATTGGAACGTCTTATCTGATGACTACAAAGAAATCGATGACTATATTTTAATATAGTGAGTCGTGTTATATCTTGGAAATTGAAGAACAGACAATATTGGCTCAGTCCACTATGGAGTCTAAAATGATAGCACTAGCTACTACTAGTGAAGAATTGAGTTGGTTGAGATGCTTGCTAGTTGAGATCCCTATATGGGAAAAACCTATGACAGATGTGTTGATCCACTGTGATAGTACCGCGGCTATTGCGAAGATTGAGAATCGTTATTACAACGATAAAAGACGACAAATTCGTCGTAAGCACAACACTTTTAGAAAGTTATTTTTTAAATGAGTTGTTATAGTGGATCATGTATGCATTGATAAGAATCTAGCAAATCCTTTGACGAAAGGATTAGCTACAGAGAAAGTCATAAATACATCCAAAAGGATGAGACTAATGCCTATAGAGTCACTCGTGATGGTAACCCGACCTAAAAGATTGGAGATCCCAAGAATTAGGTTCAATGGGTAATAACAAGTCGTGAAGTGATATCAGATGAACATGCTATTATAAATAAGAGAAGCGTGATTCTTGAAGCGATGATAGGATGAGGTAATAGAAACTCTTAATGAGATCTATACTCTATGTGGAGGGAGTACCTAGCTACAGGAGTACTCTTGATAGACTCACCTATGTGAATGTGGAAGTGGGGCCGCTTCCTATGGAATTTCAAGGCAGAATTCCTAGAGCGTTCACTATACTGGGATACACATGCAGAGCCATTAATGCACGGGCTTTTGAGAATACACCATATGAAAAGGTTGTGTGTTGGTTTGATGTCAGAGATAGAGTTCAAGACTACGAGTCACTCTTGTTGAATCTGAATCTTACTTACTATGCAAAGGTTCAAGTCAAGAGACACCTTTGTTTATGCACGATCTTATAGAAGCATTTGATGCTATTTTAAGAAACTTTTTTTTTAAATTCAAGTGGGGGATTGTTGGAACATAAGTATGTTATAGTGTGAATTTAAAAATGTGTTGAAGTCCCACATTGGAAAGAAATATTTTTTGTAAATTTAAGTGGAAAGAAACTTGTTTTTTTTTTAATTCAAGTCCCACATTGGAAAGAATTTTTTTTTGAAATCTCACTTTGGTAAACTATCATATTTTGTAGTGTCAACTCTATACATACCAAAGTCCCACATTGTTTAGAAAACACATGTGAGTTTGCTTCCATCACTATATAATGAGTTTCAAACTATTGTGAAAAATCACACCAAAGTTAGATGCTTTTTCCAACTTTCTCTTTTCTCCCTCTTATATTCTGCTTGCCTAATTTTCGAGCCATTTCTCCCCTTTCTTTATGTCCCTTCGATTTTAGAGCGGTTATTATGTTGCAGTCCCTTCGGTTTTAGAGCGGTTATTATGCCGCAGTCCCTTCGGTTTTTTAGAGCGGTTGTTATGCCGTAGTCACTTTGTTTTCAGAGCGGTTATTATGCCGTAGTCCATTCGTTTTTTGTCTTTTTGAGCGGTTATTATGATGTAGTTATGAATGGTCATAGTACCATATTGAGAGTGACTTTAATTGTTATATTGAGAGTGGCTTTAACTGTCATATTGAGGGTGTAATTCTAGAACGGTTTTCTACGGTGCAGTGGAACTCCGATATAGTGAATCTGAGCTGTTTTATCCTGGGGACTTCGTGATTGATAGTCTGCCTTGCACAATTTGGACAATGCCACAAAACGTCTTAAAGAGAGCGACCTAGTCCGCGACTCAACCCAGTAATATCTTCGGTGGCATAAATTGTGATTTTCAAATAGTTTTTGAAACTCAAAATCCAACAATAAGATATATATATATATATATATATATATATATAACAAGAAGGCGATAAATAAAAGTGCAAGGGTAGTTCGCTTCTCTCTATCTTTTCTACTACTAACAACCAACTCCTTTGTTTCTAATTTCAGCATCAAGATAAATACAGCTTAAAATTTTGATCGTAGAAATAGTCAAATCAAAAGAGTGTACTTAGTGATATGTTTCATATATTAAAACAAAATTGCTTCAGAATTCAACAGTAGTACAAATAATTGTATAAACATTGAAAAGACGTGCATGAATGTGGATGCAATTTATTACAAATTCAAATACAATCACTAGTTTAATACAGTAAGAAGCGTATGAAAATATAATGATAAACAAACCAGATGCATTGTTACCCCGATGGCGTTCCGCACCTTTAACTGCAGCAACGATGGCACTCACTTGCTCGGAAGCCTTCTCCATCCTAGATATGGCATCATAAAGACATCTGGTGAATATGGCAATGACTTCACCATTTTCCACAACAGGTAGGTGCCTGAATTTACCTATCATTTGAAAAATATATAAAATTATACCGGTCCAAAGTTCCAGAAGGACAACACCAAAACTGTATACATCACTCTTTGCATTCAATTGTCCAGTCATTGCATATCTGCATCCACAAGATAATGTTTAGCAGTTGAAGCTGGAGAACTAAATATAAATGATGGTTTTCCCAAATTGATACTAAGATAAAGAAACGTAATATATGGGAATTGATCATGCTTGTCCAGTCATTTGTTTCATAAGAACATTCTCCATGGCTTTTCCAATAATTATTATTCAGCATTTACACACAAAAAGTAGGTCCATCAAATCCAATATGTAACTTGAAATCTTACTCTGGTGCATGGTAACCAAAGGTTCGAAGGACACGAGTGGAATGAAGACGTGCAGCCATGTCTGAAGCCTGATTTGACAAATCAAAATCTGCAATTTTAGCGAAATCATCATCAAAGATCAGCACACTGCTTAACTTGATGTCCCGGTGAATAACATGGAGATCAGCTTTCTCATGCAAGTATTGAAGCCCTCTTACATCCCCAACATCAATTTTTACTCTCTGTGCCCATGTAAAAACTGGACCAGGTTGTGCTCCTTTAACCCCTTTTTTGCCTACATGTAAAAGAACAATGATGAAAACATTTAAATATAAGTAAAATACAGACTATAATCTATAATTTATCGGTTCCTTAGTGTAGAAAGAAATTCAACCATTGTTTATCAATGTTTGATACTCTTCTAACATGACCGAAAGGCAAAATCATATACCATGTAAAATGTCATGAAGAGACCCATTAGATGCAAATTCATAAGCAAGAATACAGGAGTTTCCATCAATGCAATATCCAAGCAACTGGACAAAAATTTTGTGCTTCAGCCTTCATACCATTGAAACCTGAAAGCACAGAAAAACACATGGTGTCTGTATGGGAACAACGTCAATGATGTAACAAAAAATACTAAGCCAAGGTTGTCGCACAAATATAACTGGGCCAAGAATTCCTCGTCGGGCTGTTTACTGGCATTTAACTTCTTGATTGCTGCAGTCGGCCCATTTTTAAGAACTCCATAGTATACTCTTCCATAGGATCCCTCTCCAATAAGAGAATCTTGTCCAAAGTTATCAGTAACTTCTTTCAGTTCATCTGCCTGTATCTCAGGAACTTTAATGGGATGCACTTTAACAGTCTGAGCTCCTTGTTTTGCAGTCTCAAAAGCATGATAATTTCCATCATTCCCTGCAAAGTGGAATTTGTCAGAATATTTACATCAAACTCAAATCAGGTAAATATAAGAAAACCAACTAACCCAGTTAAGTGTTGTAAATAACATCTCAATTGCATATTATGGGTTCCATCCAGTCGAAACAGAAACACCCCTCATTTGACAACATTATACACAGAATGACAAGCATATTACTATGGATTATGTCAATGTTAACCAATATGATCAACCTCAATTGAATAGAATCTCAGGTCTATTTCCAAAAACAAGGATACTTAATGAACATGCTAAGGAAATAATTAAAAAGATATAGATACTAACCATTAAAATAACCATGGTACCGTAGAATATTTGTTATAATTGTACCAGGATGAAGGGAGTTAATAGTTATTTGCACTCCTTCTTCCTGTCAAACAAAGGTATATGCAAGGTTCAACATCAAACTCAACTGATAAGTTCACACCATTTAATAAAGTTGAATCATATGAAATTGCACAAGTATTTTTGTGACTATACCTTCAAGCGCCTTGCAAGCTCATCGGCATGTAAAATACTCGCAAGCTTTGACTGTCTATAAGCAGAATAACTGCTATATCTGTAAAAAAAAGCAGACAAGGAAGGGTGAAATTATATAACTCTGGGAAGTTAAAATACTGAACATGAAAGGTTAACATTTTATATAAAAAAACTATATTATGAGCCTTGTATAGAGAAAAGAATGCTTGTAAATTAACCATTGCAAGCAGATGATTACACTGATTCATTGTTGATCTTATCGAAACGAATTCCTTCACAATATGCAAATTTGTGAGACTCTGATGATACAATAACTATCCTGCCTTCCCGGCTGCACTCTCTTATAGTTTTTTTCATAGTCTTTAATAAAAGGTTTGTCAACAGAAAATGGCCTACATAATAGTATCAAGTATTACCTTCAATTTTTTGTTTTGAAATTGACAACAAGAGAGTAAATAACAACTTTCTTTCAGAGACATATATATGTTATAATGTGAGGATACCATGCAATATATATTACCTAAATGATTGGTTGCAAACTGCAATTCAATATTGTCTTGGGAAAGCATGAATGGAGTAGCCATAAGCCCTGCATTGTTACTTGAAAAGAAAAGAAAAAGAGAATAGTATTTGTTTCAACTTTCAAATGTGAAATATATACATATATTATATAGCATCAATACTTGAAATTGAAAACATGTTTCATGTCTAATGGTGACACTAAACGAACACATGGAACTATATCTCAACTTTCAAATGAGTAATCTATACATCAATTATGTAGCACTAACACTTCATATTAAAGGCGCGTCCATGTCCGATACCAACATAGGTAGTTACATTTATTCACTTCTATTTTTCAATTTATTACTAGGGACTATGTATCAGTGTGTAGATTACTCTACCCGTCCTATAAGGGTTTTCTGATTCAAGAACCGTCGAGGCCGATTCCGTAATTGTAACTGTGTTAATATTTCATAGCATATATATCTATACATAAAGACATATAAGACAGTTTTTTATACTCAATCTGAAATTTAAATAACAACATTAGTCCATATACATCGGAAAAAAGTAAGGTTAGAAGTAACTTAGAATTTCTTACGTTAGAATGTTGAGTGGGCCAGAGGAGTTAAAATCAACTGCAAATTTCCTGACATATTCCCTAGAGCTAAGATCTAATTCCATAACATCAATTTTAGCCGCAAGAATTTCCTTAAGTATAGTTTCTCTGATGTTCATTCCATTGTTCACATTCCTAACTGCCATAACAACATGAACACCACGCAAAACAATAACTCTTGTTGTTTCCAAACAAAGACCACTCATAACCGGTGTCATTGACTTTGGCCAAATTAGTATCTTATACAACAAATTTCTTAGCCATTCAGCCTATTTACTACCTGTAGCTAGAACAATAAATTTTGCAACCATGGTGGTTCAACAATGCAAGTTTATTTCTTTGAATCCCAAGAAATTGCACATCCACACCAAAGTTGAAGATCCATCTACTTGTGGAAGCATGATCCTCAACATCATTTACCCAACTCACATATGTATATCGTTCCAAAGTTGAAGGATATCCCACTATAGATTAGTTAATTGTTTCTTTCAAATATTTTAATACTTTATTAATAGCATGTCAATGTTCTTTACTTAGATTACTTGTATACCGATTTGATCTTCCAACAATATATATATATATATATATATATATATAATGACTCTGACTTGTAAGACATAAATATAATATAGAACTTAAAAAAAAATAAAAATAAAAAGATTGATGTACATATTTAATCTGTTATGAATAAGTTTTCTATTTACTCCATGCAAGGTGGTGGCAGAGTTATGGGATTGTACAGCGCAAAAATGGTGGCAGAGATGTTTTTGGTGAATTTCCCTCAGCAAGCTCTTACTGTTTAAAGGGGTTGCCTGTGGCTTTATTATGAACACATGAAAATCCATTTTGTTGTGTTGAAAATGAGAGTTTGGAGCTCAAGAATCTTGGACTCGGTTGGTGAATGTTAGCTATGTGCTTCTTCAATATGATGATTATGTGCCTGATTGGCTTCTTTGTCCAGCGTGTCTGTCTGAAAATGGAGATGTTCTGTTGATCTCTAACAGAAAACGTTGTGATGTTATTATGTATAATCGGAGAGATGGTGGAGTTGAATATATTGAACTTCCTAAAAACAAAATTTGGTATGCTGATGAACATATGCAGAGCTTGGTTTTGCTTCGTCCATTTTAAGATCTTATGCAGAAACTGTTTGTTTTTTCTGAATTTATTTATGTTAGATTATATGTATGTAAGTGGCGTGATGATCATTGGTGGTTCCTTATTTGTGATTTACTTACTAGCTAGTTTGAATATTTTGTTGGATGATCCTATTGGTACTTTATTGCTAGTTGTTGGATCAAAACCTTTGGATTGGATGCAGTTACTTTAGTTTTATACTACCTCATCTCTAAATATCAATTTCTATGACAAATTTTACAATTATTAAGAAAATTTTGTAGTGTAGTTAAAATGTTTATTTTGTATAGAAAACTAATTAAAAATTTTGTATATTGATGTATAATATATCTAAAAAAAACTACAAAGTTTAGAAACAAAATTAGTGATCATATATTTTGTAAAAATATCAAATTCAATTACAAAATGTGTCTCTAAATCAGTCGCTAATATCATAGGAAATCAGCTCAAAATGGTTGTTAAATCGATCTAAAACTTTAGTCTCTAAATCAGTCTCCTAAGTATTTATCAACTGAATTTAAATGATCTCTGATTTAGTCGCTAAAAGAAACAACTATCGATTTTTTAAAATTAGCGACCAAAAAGGTATTTATAACAATTCATATGGACACTCCTTTTAAAATAGAGTAATGATATTTAAGCGCATTTTTAAACACATATGGCCCCCACTCAATCTCTCTCTTCATTTAGTTTTCCCTTTTTTTACTTTGAGAAATGATTTTTAAACACCGATACATATGATCCCCACACAATCTCTCTCTTATTTAATTTTCCCTTTTTTTTTTTTTACTTTTCCCCCTTTTTTTTTTACTTTTCCCTTTTTATCTCTTTTTTTTTCATTTTTTTTTATCCTCCTCTACAAAAATAAACCTCACACATTTATCTTTCCTTTCTTTCATAATTCCTCCTTCTTCCTTTTATTTACTGATTTTAATCAAATTTTTAATGAAGTAACTTGAGCAACATTATCTTCTCACTTGCAAGATAATTTCTCATTTCCTTCTTTTCCACAATGTTGAGTTTCAAATTTTGTCTTTCATTTAAGAATGTGTTGTTTTTTGTAGACATTAGTATTGAGAAAAATTGCAATTATTTTTGGTACATTGTTTTGCTTAGAAATGAAATTTTTTTTTTTGAACTCATACACGTTTTTCTGCTTCTGGTTAGTAATATAAACATTATTGGTTAATGGAGTACAATAGGTGGTTAATGACTTATTTTTGTTTACAAATTAAGATTGTGAACGGTTTATCATGTTTATCAATCATGTTAATTATTTTTGTCTAAATATTAAGTTTCATCACTGTTAATCAATGATGTTAATCAGATTTAAATTGTTAAGTTTCATCAATGTCTAAATTTTTGGTAGGTCTAACACATTTCATATTATGTGATTAATAATGTGTTAATTATGGGTCTTTCTGATTTTTTGTTTCTAGTTAATAGTGTAAATATTATTGATTAGTGAAGTACAATAGGTGGTTAATGAATTATTTATGTCGAAATGTGGTAGGTCTAACACATTTCATATTATGTGTTTAATGGTGTGTTAATTGTTGGTTACTAAAGTGCATATAGTGGTTAATGATCGGATTGAATTAATTTTTGTAGTTTTTGTGTGACATTTGCACTATCATTTGCAAAAATAAGTCATTAACCACCTATTGTACTTCATTAACCAATAATGTTTATATTATTAACTAGAAGCAGAAAAATCAGGTATGAACACAGGAAAAAATGTGTTTGAATCCAAAAAAAAAATCATATCTAAGCAAAACAATGTACAAAAAACAATTGTAATTTTTTTCAATACTAATGTCTAAAAAAACAACCACATCAATAAATGAAAGACAAAATTTAAAACTCAACATTGTGGGAAAGTAGGAAATGAGAAGTTATCTTGCAAATGAGGAGATAAGGTTGCTCAAGTTACTTCATTAAAAATTTGATTAAATCAGTAAATAAAATGAAGAAGGAGGACTTATTGAAGAAAGGGAAGATGAATGTGTGATGTTTATTTTTGTAGAGGAAGAAAAAAAAAAGTGAAATAAGAGAGATAAAAAGAAAGAAAAAAAAAAGAAAAATTAAATAAAAAGAGAGATTGTGTGGAGACCACATGTATTTATGTTATATTTGTGTTTAAAAATGTGTTTAAATATTATAACTATTCTCTTTAAGAGCAATGATATTTTTTTAAATATCATTGCTTCTGGTCCATGATAGACGTTGTCCATAGTAATAATTATATAATTTTTTAACATATTTAAGGACATCGCAGCATATGAACCATTAACTTGTACAACCACATAACCGTGATATATATTAGACTAGGTCTTCTTTTTTGTTGAAAAAATTAAATATTATAAGTTAAATTAGTTATGGATTGAGTTATTCTATTATGTTGTTAACGATTAAAAACCTAAACAAAAAATAGTAAGTTTGCTTTCATCTTTGTTCTTTAGGAATCATAATATTCTTCATTCTTATTTATTTTTTATACGTTGTGATTCGTATATATAATTATTAAAATAGAATCTGATTCATCGACATGGTATCATAGTATTATAGCCACTTTATTGTTGTTTGATCAAAATATTGTAATTTTTGGTGTATCTTATGTCTTGCATTTTTGTATTGATTGCTCTTTGACTTTTATTCCTCTGTGACTTTAGTTTTATAATTAGTAATCCATGAAGAATTAGTAATAATGGTTGCTTTTATTGTTCAATTTATTTACTATGCTTAACCGCTAAACTAGACATATTAAATTTTTAGCTTAAAGCATCTACAACTATATATTAGCTTTTCTGGAGTGGTGACTAAACTCAAAATCTAAATCATTTAGAATTTCTATTCAACCACATTGTCTTGTGTTCAATTCCTTGAAGTAAAAAAGGTACTTCAAACTCTTATGGTCGCTACAAATTGAAATTTAAATCCATATAATATATGCCTCTATATCTTATTTACAAACACTATGACAACAAACTATAAATCGCGAGTATGGTATTTCCTCTAATGAATCTTAAGTTGTTCAAAAGCATAAGCTACTACTTCCCTATTTTGCATGAGAATCCAACCTAAACATAAACTAAGCGCATCACAATAAACTACAAAGGATTCGCTTGAGTTAGGTAATACTAACATTTGTGTTGAGATTAATTTTTTCTTAAGCTTTGTAAACTATTCTCACATAAATATTCTGTACAGATAACTAACTTTTATAAGTTAGTTTGGATAGAGACAAACCTAACATGAAGAATTATTCCACAAATCTATGGTAATAAATTTCTAAACCCATAAATCTTCTAATTTTAGTCACTAACTTAGGTGCCTTCCATTCAAGGACACTATCTATCAATGCCTATTTTACCTTTTGATATTATGTATCATAGGAAAGTCACTTCATATAATCAGATCTCACATTAAGACAACTAAACAAACAACTTATTTTCTTTGAGAATATGGAAAACTATTCTTTGATGCTCGATATGTTCTTCTTAAGTTTTGGAGTACACTAAGACATAATTTAAAAATACAGCTGCAATGGAATCCTCAAGCTTAACACGAATCTGATGGTAACCTGATCTTAAATCTATTTTGCTAAACATACACACTCCTCTTAGTACGACCTGATGTTGATGATTGATGATGATAATAATCAAATGATGAATAGGTTTAATTTTTCTCTGTATTAAATGAGTTATATCGACTGTTTTAGAATGTTAATCGTTTATGTTTTGTAGACTAAATGATTAGGTGAGTAAAAAGTTGGATTAAATTGTGAGTTCATTGAACTAGAACGATAATTGATATCTAAATCTTAAAAATATTTATCTATACCGATATATAAAATGAATATCAATTTTTTTATGTCTCTTTTTTTTTCAAAATTTATCCTTCATTTAAACTATTTTATTTACATTTTTGGATAGATAAAAAATTTGGTGTAACATTTTTTCATTCAATTTTATTATTTGTTTAAATTATTTAAGTTTATAAATTTGTTTTTCTTTTCAATCAAATACCTTAAAGCAGACACACACATATCTAGCTTAGTGGAACTCGTACAAGTTTTAACTAATACTCTATTTGTATCATAATAATTAAATTATTTGACAATTTCACACAAATTAAGAAGAAAAAAAATACTTTGACTAAGTTATTCTTATCATGTATTAATATCATAAATATAAGTAGAAGATATTGAATTAAGATTAATGCATATATTAGTAATAAAATGTATAATTGAAAAAAAAAACTTATATCACCTTAAAAGTTAATATGTCAAATAGTTTAAGATATATTTTTTAAAAAGCATAGGTTAATTACTTTGAGTAGAGAGATTAGTATAGAGAGAGTTGAAAATGGAATCTTGATATATAGTATTTCACAAATATGATAAATGTCATTTTATTAAGAGAATAAAATATAGTGTACTATCAATGTAATTTTTACACTGACAGTGAATAGTTATCATTGATCGTATCATTTTATTTCATAATTATAACTATAATTTATTAAAAATTATAAAATAAATGGCTTGTGTTTCTTGTCGATTTAAAACTATTTACTCCAATTATGCACTACCGTTACATTCAATTACTAATCAATATCATTAATGAAAATACCAAACTTATCCGATTAATATAGTTTTGGCGTGCAACACATGAAATGATGAAATGTGGAAAAAATGGGCATAAGCCTTTTGGAAAGAGCATAAGAAAGATTCGCAAAGTGCAATTGAAAAGTACATTTATTAAATTGGCAATCCGCTTAATTATGTGTACATGAACAAAATTACAGTACCAAATTAGAGTGGTTAAAATTTTCTTAGTTATTAAGGCTCCAATAAATGAAGCCGTCAAGGTTAAAAAAACTACTAAAATTTTGTGGGTTAAGTGTAGGGATGGCAATTAGATTCAGATTCAGTGGTACTCGCAAAAAAATTTATGGGTAGGGTAAAAATCTGCATAATAGGTATGGCCGTGGGGCCGGGTAATTACCCGCAAAATTAAGCGGGTATGGGTGCGGGTACGGATACCCACCATGTCCCGCACCCGCACTTATATAAATATATTATTTATTTATTATATTAGTATTTAGTTTAATTAATTATTTTCTTTTATATTTTAACATCTATTAATATCATTGGACTACTATAATATTTATAATTGAAAGATAAATGTTTGCAAACTTTTTAAGAATCTGATTATGATAAATAGGTAAATAAATGTGATTTTATAACTCATAGTTATCTCTTATTAATCGTGACTTTATAATTATACTTGCAATTTTGTATCAATTATCTCAGATAATATTGTCGTATGACTTTCAACTTCATAAAATATTATTATGGATATTTAAATATGTATTGTAACGAGTGTTCATTTGAAATATTTTGAGTTAGAAAATATTTTGGTTTATAATATTTTATGGACTAAATTACATTTGTGGTCCCTTAACTTATTTTTGTTAACGTTTTAGTAATTTATCTTTTTTTTTTTTCGATTTGGTCATTTATTTTGATTTTAAGTGAAAATTTGATATTTTATGTTTTAAAATGTCAACAATGTTATCCTCTTATTTACAAAAGTTCAAAAAAAATCATCAAATTTTTCAAACAAAACCTATAAAATTAATAATCATATTCAATATAGTGCAAATTTCATCAAATCCATAACCTAAATATTCAAATAAACTCATATTTTCATCTCCAACAACATCAAATAAAGAATAAAAATATGAGTTTATTTAAAGATTTAAGTAATGAATTTGATTAAATTTACATTTTATTGAAGATGATAATGAATTTTATGAGTTTTGTTTGAAAATTTTGATGATTTTTTTGAATTTTTGTAAAAAAGGGACAACATTGTTGATATTTTAAAATATAAAATATCAAATTGTCACTTAAAATAAAAATAAAGGACCAACTCGGGAAAAAAAAAGATAAAGGACTAAAACATTAACTGAAATTAAGTTAAGGGACCGCAAATTTAATTTAGCCTATTTTATGATTGGATTGAAGATATTTAAATAATTTTTAAATTTAATCACAACAATATCATTTATATATCGATTTTTTTAGTTAAAGTGTGGGTAATAGGTATGGGTACGGGCACTTAATATGGTAAGTTTCCTTGACCGAATTTTGAAATTTAGTTTTTAGAGTGTCTTCTCATAATCTATTTTTGACGTTTACTCGTGGAAGGGTATTCGTATGTGAAAGCGTCGAAATAAGGTAAGTGTGAGAGAGCGTTTGAATTCATGAGTATAATATATTGTGAGATGAAAGGGAAAACTGTATTTCTCAATGATTAATCTGGGGTTCGCTACGTACAACAGTAGTCATTTGAGTGATAATTAATTAATGTGCAAAATGGAAATTGTGAGATTAAAATGTGGAATAAAAAATTTTTTATAAGGTGTTGATTGATTCGTTAAATGTGTGGTATTTGATATTATTGTGATATTTAATTTAATTTCGTTAAATGTGTGGTATTTGATATTAGTGCGATATTGGATGTCGAATAAATTTAGTGCATATATTTGATAAGATGAGTTTATGTGAGGTACTAATAAAAGATGGATGCATTGTGTATATAAGTTTGTTCGATGATAATGATATATGATTTATGATAGTGATGTTATAAATTTGTGATAAGTTTATGTGATGACGATGATTTATGATTGATGATAGTGGTGTTATAAATTTGTGGTAAGTTTATGTGATGATGGTGATAATGATGTTATAAATTTGTGATGAGAAATTTAAAGTAACCCCAAAGTTGATAAAATATTGATGATTCCAAATTATACTAAAGATGATACTCTTAATGGAGTAGGCTAGGCTAACGAGGGGAGAAAATAGATGTTGGGAATATTTGAAGTTGATGTAAATTTTTAAAGTAAAGATTATTTTGTCATTACATAAGTAGGGTCTGACAAGCCTAATAATTCTGGGGAGGTAGAACTAAATGAGTCTGATCGTGACGGTCTGCTATTGAGCCTTAAGGTAAGATTGTTAGACGTATTCAGGGGGAATCCCTAGATGACTTGAAGGTAGCACTCTAAATGTCGGGAGCTACTATGCAACACACGTTTACCTCGAGTGTCACGTATATGTGTCTCGGGTTGAGTTGATGGGATATATGAGGACATAGCCAACTTGTATTGTCCATCCACCGGGATGGTGGCATAATATCAAACCTTCTAACCAAGTACTTCAGAGTTAGAATGATACCACATTATGAAGTAGAGTCTAAGCTCATGCATAACATTGCATTTCTTGTGATTGTTTTGTTGTGATTAATGTGTATCACACGTGATTATAATTTCTCTTATGCATTTGATGTTATAGTGAAAGATATTGATTTTCCTTGAGTGATTTTGATTTTTTAATGTGATATTTTTCTTGAGCAATGTTTGTGTAATTATACGGTTCTATTATGATTTTTTGTGTTTTCTTCTTACTGGTATTATACTATCAACATGATTTCGAAACTCACATCGTTCATTGTTTGTATTTGACCGGTTTGGCTCTGCGTTTGTGAAATCGCAGTTGTTACAGATTAATGAATCTTGAAGTTCAAGTTTGAGATAAACCCCGCTCTGATAGGTGATACCGGGAAAAAGAGTTTTAATATGTATTTTACTTATTTAATTTGAAACAACTTTTTGTATGAAAACCTTAGAAATACTAGTAAGTTTTTAAAATTAAATCAAGTAATTATACTTAAATCAAGCTTATTGAGATTGCACTATTTTATATGAGTAAAGAAGTTTCAAGTGTTCTTCTTGATTTTTTAAAACGTGATATCCTAAATTAAAAATAAAAGATTTTATTTTCTTAGAAATAAATTTTTATTTATCCACTGCAAATTTTACATAAATATGATATAAATTATTATATATATTATTTTGGAGATTTATAGTGACACAATTTCTCACAACTAATTATGATATATTAACAAAAAAAATCAATTTGGACAAATAAAGTCATAATTACGAAAATCAATTTGGCATATATTAACATCTCATATCATGATTAATTATTTATCATAAATGTCGTACAAATACTAAATTTTTTGAATGACAATAATTAAATTAATTTTTGAATTGATTTCATTTATATTGACATAATTTTTTGGAAAATTTTAAAATTTTAATTTTGAAAAATTAATTGTGATAATCGATTAAAATCATATTTGTAATAATTGTCCTAACCTAAATATCGTAGACTTTTGTCTATATATTACGAAATCGTAACAAAGATAAATACAAATTCGTATCAATTATACCCATTTAATGATGATATGTTAACAAAAAAAAATTGGACAAATAAATTCGTAATTATAAAAAATTATAACAGATGAGTAAAATCATAATTACGAAAAGTTATAATAGACAAATAAAATTAATTTGGACAAATAAAGTCATAATTAAAAAAAATTAGTTTGACATATAATAGTAACAACCAATTGAATCTCATTTTCATAAGAAGTCAAATTAAGGTATTAAATAATTGAATATTTTACTTTTTTTTCGTGAAAAGTTTATCAAGATAGTTTTGATATTCAAGGTTTTAAAATAATCTTGCAAATCATATACCTATTAGGGTTCCATTTCATTATATTAAATGAAAATATAAGGAAACATTTGATTTAGTCTTTCAAGTATTGTATTATTGATAGACATATATATACATTCACACACAACAAATCAACATATAATACAATGAATCAATTTACTTCAAAAAAATATAATAAACCAACAAAATACGCAAAAAATATATCTTATCAAATTCCTCTTATTGGATATTTGAATTAATTGAATTATCCATTTCAACACCATCACTACTACACATCTCCTATTTATTTGGTTTTAAACGTGGTTTAATTATATTCTATTTGAGTATTTAAAATGATATCTCATCACATCTATTTTAATTTACAAGGGTTATATATATTTTTAAGTCCCAAAAAAAACTATGATCTTTCAAGTTTAGTCATTTAAAAAAATTTATCCACTTTTATTTCATATATTGATTTTATAGAGACTTTTTTTAAGGACTAAAAGTATCAATTTTTTACAAAATTGTTTTTCAAAATAGGGACTAAAAGTAAAATAAACAATGTTTTTAGAGAGTAAAAAGTTGAATTTTTTTTATAATAATTAAAAGTAAAATTTTAAAATTTTACACGGACTAAAAATTTAATTAACTTAATTTACAATAATGTGATTTAATGTTGGCAAATGGTAACAATTAACATATGTTAAGAAATCAAATATAATTTATTTGAGGTGATTTAAAAAAAAAAATAATTGAATAAAAAATCAAATATATTAATATCTTCTTGGAAATTGTGTTTTTAGTACTTTAAATTTTAAAAGTTGTCTTTTTAAAGACAAAAATTTTCTCTTAAATTATTTTTTAATTTTTTTAACAAGTACTCATAATACGCAACTTAGTATGACCCTTTAAATGAAATGAGATATACAAATTTATATATATATATATATATATATATATATATATATATATATATATATATATATATATATATTATAAATCTTCAAAAAGACTTCAATTTTTTTTCCACACCAACTAGATAATTCTATTGCCAAATCATTATATATTATATATTATTATTTATGATTACTCGAGTACGAGTCTCGACTAAAATATTTTTTAATTAAATATTACTTATCTCTCAGTCGAACTTTAAATTAATAGGATCTATTTTTTCCGTGAAATAGAGTGTTAAGAATTGTATACAAAATATCTACTTCTATTTTTATGTTCCAAAAATTTTCTCAACTTTGTCACTCGAAAATATAAATTTAAAATAATGATTGTATACAATAATGTGACGAGTTAATATTTTTGTCCAACTACAATAATCAAGATTAAAAAAAAAAAAACTATGCTATAGGCTATAAAACATTGTAGTCCAACTACAATTATAATATACATTAACAATAATTTTTTTTACATTTCATTTTTTGAGATTGTATATTGTATTTAGGAGAATGATTCATTAAATAAGTCATTAGAGTGTACAATTAATATATGAGATAAATATTTGTCACTAATTAATTAGTTAAACTTTATATTTTTCTATTTTCAAAATAAAAATTAAAAATAATTATCATATACTAAATTGATATTTTTTTTATAAAAATTAGATACAAAAAAACTAGTTAAAATTAATTTCACACTTTCATTTTTTACGTCTTTTTTTTTTAAAAATGAATCACTAAAGAAGCTATTGGAGCATTCAGTTCATATTCAAGACAAAACTTACCAGTGATTAATTAGTTAATTTTATTGTTTTTTTTACATGTTATATATAAAAATGAGAATAATTATAAAATACTGATTTGAGTTTATTATAAATACCATAAAAGGATAAATATTGATCACTAAAAGGTTAGTTAAAATCAGTGATATTTTTTAATATTGTTAAAATAAATATGAGAATAATTATAATATGTTTTTTATTTTTATTTTTATTTTTTCACAATTTAATTTTTTCGCATTGTTTTTCTAAAAATGAATAACCAAAAGAAGTCTTTCAACTATACAATTCATGCACATGACAAATAATTTTTCACTAATTAATTAGTCAAATTTAATAGTTTTTTATTTCTTCTAAAAATTGAGAATAACTATAATATATTAATTTGACTTAATTATAAAAACTATACACGATACAAATGATTGTCTCTAAAGAATTTATTAAATTAATATTTTTTTAACATCAACAACATAAATATGAGAACAATGATAATACAATAACTAGAATGTTTTTACATTTTAATTTTTCATGTTTTATTTATGAAAATCAGTCACTAAAGAAAAAATTGAAGTATACAGTTCATACACGAGATAAAAATAAAAATAATTATATTATACTAATTTTTATTTATTTTAAAAATATTACACAGAGTAAATAGTTAAAATTAATATTATATTTTATTATAGTTAAACTTAGTGTTATGTTTTTCATGTTTTAAAAAAAATCACTATAGAAGCCTCTCAAATGTACAACTCATATATGAGATAAATGTTTGTTTATCATTAATTAATTTGTTTAATTTAATGTGTACTTTTGTATCTTCTAAATAAAAGTGGGAATAATTAAATAGAATATAAAATAATTTGTTAAACTTGTGTTTTTTTTTTTTTAAGATTGTCGATACAAAATGGGAACAATTATAATAGATTAACTATAATTTTGTCATACTTAGATTTTTTTTTCACGTTGTTTTGTGTGAAAATGAATCACTAAATAAGCATTTGGAGTATATAATTCAAACATGAGATAAATATTTACCACTAAATAATTAATTAAATTTGGTGTTTTTCTGACATTTTTGTAAACAGAATAATTAGAATATACTAATTTGAGATTATTATATTCACTAAACAAGGGATACAATTTTTTCACTAAATAATTATATAAAATAAGTAAATTTTTTTTAAATATCATCGACATAAAAATGTGAAAAATTATAATTCATTGACTATAATTTTTCCCAGTTTAGAACTTACAATTCCAAATAAGAGATACATAATTGTCATTAATCAATTAGTTAAATTTAATTTTTTTTCTTCATGTTATTATAAACATGAATAAATATTTTTGTTTAAATAATTAGTTAAAATTAGTGTTGTTTATTTTAATTTTATCGCCATAAAAATGAGACAATATAATACACGGACTATAATTTTTTTACACTCTTTTTTCATGTTGATTTTTTGCAAATGAACCTAATCTAAACTATAAACAAGTATCTTGCAAAATGATATATAATACATGTGGCATGAAATTATGTCACTTAATATTTATTAATTTCATATTTTTTTAAATTGATCATTTTTAATGACAATTAGTGGAAAAAAGTCTATCTTTAGTTCATTTAGTTGTTAAAAAACAACAAATCATATTATACTCTTAGTAAGTCATAAACATCAAATTAACGTTTCCATTTATATTGACATATTTTTTAAAAATGGTATTTTAAATCGGTGCTTTTCTATTTCTTTAAGTGCATTTCCATTTCAATTGTAAACATTATTTTAATTTCTTAACATTGGATTAGGTAATTTTTTTAAACATTTGTTATCATCATCTTTTACACTTTGTTTGGTTTAGGAAATAACGTAAAAGGAAATAAAGTGAGAAGAAGGGGAAAGTAGTAGACAATAAAATGATTAATTAATAGTTTGTTATAAACGAGAAAGTGAGATTAAAAAAAGAAGAATTTTTCTAAAATGACATAAATATCCCTACAAAAATTGAGATATGGTAAAAAGAATAAAATTAAAATAAATAAAGTAGAAGTGTAGTTGTTATTTTACATTAATGGATAAATTCGATGCGTTTTATTTTCAATTTGAGGAGAAAGAAAGATTGAATGAGTTCCACTAAATATATTTCGCTCTTTCCATTTTGATGCATATAAATGTCTTTTTTGTTTGTTTTGAAAATATATATTTCACCATCAACATGTTTCAATTTTATTTATTTTTTTTGACAAATTTGTTTTCTATTTTAGATTTCTAACCAATAATATGAATTATGTGAATGCTATAAAAGTGTATCATTGATTTTGGAAATATATATTATTTCTATAAAAATTGAAGTTATCAAACAAATATATATTGTGGGACAGAAGCAGTGGTAATTATCATAAGCATATTCCACCAAATAATTTTTTTTTAATATTCTAAATAATAAGTTATTGATGTAATAAATTTGAGGTTAAGCATATTCCCTTAAATTTAATTACATGAATTCAATAGTGCAAATTTTGTAAAACAATTTTTGTATTAATACTTTGTTTCTCCCAAATTATATGTCATTTTTCCAGTTTCACATAAATTAAGAAATATTATCAATGTTGTATAAAAAAGAAAAGTTATGAGTTATTTTATAAAATATTGTTCATTAATGATATAAGAAATATAAATTTAAAAAATTGGAAAAAAACAAAGTAATACATAGTATAAGGTTTAATAGCAAAAGAAACATTAATAATTTATTGATACGGTAAAACAATATAATTTGGGGAGAAATTCTTGAACACTCATCTAATCATTAATACTTAGAGATAACAAATCAAATATCAAATAATTATAAGTAATAAAAATAATTATAAAATTCTAATTTGTCAAAAAAAGCAAAAGAAACACATCATCATTTTCCTTCTTAACTCAACTCTCACTATATAGACTGATGAAAATTGAAGCGAGTCTTAATTCCTTCAAACCTCTATTTGAGAATAAGAGTAACATCGAGTTGAATCTCCAAAGACTAAGTTCATGCTTGACGTTGTTGTTCCGATTTGTGATGATTTTGAAGCTGGGGTATTAAAATTACCTTTCAAAATATTTCTTTGGTTAGCTATCGTAAAATGTTATAAAATAACGAAACTAACAAAATCATACGGTTATTTAAAAAAAAAATTTATGTGATTAAGTAAAAAAGAAAATATTCTAAATTAAATTATCTAATTGAAATTTTTTGGAGAAAAGATAACATCAAAACTTAATATTTCCTTTATATGAGACATGGATTATAAAAGTTATAATTTGAGCATCTATTTAAAATTTTAATAATTTAATTTTATTATTATCTAATTAATTTTTTAAATTATTTGTTACATACATAAATTTAAATTTTATTTTTGAAATTTATATAAATGTAATTATATTTCATTAAATCTAATCAAAATTATACTAAATTTAAAATCACAATTTTCACTTAAGTCGTGATTTTTTATCTAATTAGTTATATATAACATTGTACTTATTTATTTATTTTGAAAGAAAAATAAAATATTAATATTTCTTTTATAGATTAATATTTACTTATTTTTAACACGAGGGACTAATGTTTAATTACAATTTGACAATATATAATAATAATAATAATAATAATAATAATAATAATAATAATAATAATAATAATAATAATAATATGACACTAATTTATTATGCTTTCACCTAGAGACAAATATAATACATATAAATCAATATTTTACTTGAAAGAAGTAAGTAAACTGCCCCAAAAAAATTACGTAAATATATAATGTATGAGAATGAATATTTGACTTAAAGATTCTATTTTTTTTATAAAAGTTTTTGATGTAATAATTTTTATAATTTTGAGAGAAATATATTTTTAAAAATATTATCAAATTATCTTATGTACGTTGAAAAATGTTTAATTAAGTATACATTTATAATTAATTGACAATTTAATACACATACTTATATTATTAATGTCTCAAAATTAAACTCATTATATAGATTTTAAGATATAAATACATAAAATTCACGTAAATAACAACGCTATATTAAAACTCATTAATATACAATTCATAGAGATATAATGAAAAATTAAAATTCCATAATTTTATGGTAAATATCAATATAATAAAATACTTGTTATTTTAAATTGATAAATTTAAAATAAATATTCAACGAAGATTTAGATTTAACAAGTAGATTTGGGTCTAACAAAAATTGATACGCTTCCATGACGTACCGAGTCAAAATTTGATTATCCTATTTGGAAGAGATGTCCGTGTTTAATGAATAATAATATCTCAAATATAATTATTTTTAATAAAAAAAAAAAATATGAGAAACAAAAAATAATACCTACAACTAATATATTTTATAGTAGGTACAAAAAGAATTATATACACATTATTTTAACTATTGGTATTTACAAATAATATATTATTTGAATTAATAAATTAGTATATAATTACAAATAAAAATCATGAATTAATCATATTTTAATTTTAAATTATAAATAAAAAAATGAATAATTTTATATTAACGATATGATATGATGTCCCATACTTGGCACGAGCTATAATATTTAACAAATTAAGGTACAAATACGTTGATAAACAACATTTATACAATTTAATTAAAAGAACTAAATTGTTCGTTTAACATTACAAAATCAACATATAGTCTAAAAAATTATATTTATTTATAACAAAAAATAAATTAAAATATACAAATAATACAATTTTAACATAAAAAATCATCAATTTCAATCGTAATAAAATAACTAAGTCTCATAATTCAAAGATTAAGGTTGTATGGACTGGATTTGATTGTACAGTTTCCGCAATCAACATCCACTAAAGAATATATTTTTTGAAAATTCTTCTCTGAATTTATATCCACATAAAGAACAATAATTTGAAATGAGTCAAGTTCTATAGCTAAATATGTTATTGTGTTCATACCATATAATTCCAAATCTACACAATCAAGTGGGACGGGATAGATAGCAGCAGAGTTATCTTATCGGTTTCCAATTCAAGTAAACGAGTCAAGTTATAGAAAGGAATGAGACAGACAACAACAAAACAAAAAATTACAACTTGGTTTTTTCCTCTTTTGAAAGAAAAATATTAATAGAGTCAAGGTCCAAATTATGAAGATGAAAGAGTGTCTGTGTGTGTGTGAACATTGGTATCAAAATTAATGACAAATAAATTCAGCCTCCTATTCAATAATGAATACTTAAAATTTCCCTATGATATTCCCTCTCCTCATATATGATTAGCTAGCTATTTTCAACAATTGTTGTCAATGGCTATGAGCCTATGGTTGCCAACAATATAATTAATAAAACTTATCATCCCCATCTACGACATTTAGTAACATAAAGATGAATTTGAAAAATATTTTACAAAGTTATGGATTAAATTGATATATTTATATTCTTATGCATCAAATTTAGAGTGTTCTACAAAGTCAACAACTATTTTAATTGTCAATATTGGACTTAATGGACACATCATCAACATTATGTGATGGTAATTCACAAAGAGACAAATTTGAGAAATGTTTTACAGAGTCGATGACTAAAATAAGATATTCATATTCTCATAAACTAAATTGAGAGTCTTCTAGAGAGTTTGAGACAATTTTGATGGTTTACTCATCATTTAATTGCACAAATAATAAAAGGAGTAGTGAATAATGACTAATTGAAAGCACATGAATCCATAAAAGGGATGCACTTCAAATATGTTGTTCATTCTTTTTGAGTATTTTTAGTACGAAAGAATGTAAAAAGATTTAAAATGGGAGAGTATTTAAGGTTAAGTGTAATATATTATTGATAATTTGAGATAAAGATGGTAAATAAAAAAGTTAAAATATATCGTGTGCTCTTTTAAGTTACATGAAAATATTAAAAAAAAAATTGATACCAAGTTAGTCCTTTATGTTTGTAAAAGTTATAATAAACTATTTTTAGTCATAACTTCATTTCAATTATTTTTGGTTTGAAATTTTTAAAATAGTAATATAAGTTTGTTATCAATCTTATAAAGAAAAATATAATAAATTTTTATGTGATTTTATGATATAGATTACGAAAATTTTGCGTTTAATTTTAAGAGCCCTAAAATATATCTCACTTGAATTCCCTCTTTGTTTAATTATTTTTTTAAAATTTGATCAAGAGCTATGTTCTTATGATTATTGCAATCAAATTTCCTAAAGAATTACACGAATTTATTAAAAACATTGGAAGAATTTTAGATTACAATTTTGTTGGTTTGATATTAAGATAATTGGTGTAAATATTTACAAAAATAAAAGACGAACTTAACACTAAAATAAAGATAAAGAAGTAACTTGTTACAAAAACAATAAAAGACTAATATATTATTTTCGTATAATTTAAAAGACCGCGAAATATATTTTACCTAAAAAAAATAAAGATAATTAAATCCACATTTTTCTAAATTATTTATTTCGTAACATGTGTCTAACCCTAAAAGAACCCTAAAAGAATAAAAGATATGGAGAATATTTTTCACTCAACTTAATCTTCAAATTTTGCAAAATAATTAAATAGTCTTTCAATCTATTTCACATTCATCGAAGGCATCCATCTATCATGTCCAAATGTTAAACAAGATGATGTGACATTTCACCTATACCAAGATCAATTTGATAGCTTAAATTTGACCACATATGAAGAGATTAATTTGATATCTGAAATATGATGTAAAAAATGAATTGAAAAGTTTCCCACTTTCCCTAAGTTAAAAACCTTAATTTCTGCTCATATTCCCTCAAATTCCCATTATATTATTCTCTTCTCTCTTGCTATGTGAAGAACATGATCAAATATTGGTCATTGTAGGAACTATGTTGAAAATTTAAGTCACCATAAAGATTATATCGATATTAGTTGTAATCTTATAAGGACTAAATTGATATTAAGTTCAATAATATATGGATATAACTGAGTGAGTCTTCATCTTCTACATTCCATCTTCTAAATACTAAAATAGGTGAATACGCCTTATTCTGATTTCAACAACCTAATATTATATTTAGTCACACAATACATTGGCATTTGACACAACACTCAATATTTATTTGCTACCAACAATACTACTGTAATAGTATATGAAGGCGGCAATACGAGAAATGAGGTTGAATTATCTTTGAATAAGTTGGATTTGTTTTGCTAATTTATTTAAAACTAATTCGAGTTTGACGACTTACTTAGAATAAAAGTAGTAACAATCAAGTTAAGTGTCTAAGACAGAAGTAAAACAAGAATTGCAAATTTAAAGTGACATAAGAATTTATTCTGATTCACCACCAACTTGGTAGCTACGTCAAGTCCCCTCACTCAAAAGGATTTAATACACTAGTTCAAAATTTGAATTACAAATTACCTGACCCTATAAGCCATTAGCCACAAAACAACCTGACACTTACAAATTTTTTGAAAAACACAAACACCTTGACTCTATAAGTCAAATTTGTAACACTCCAAATTTTATAATAAATTATTTTATTAATTAAATAGAATTTTAAATAATTAATTTAATGTTAAAATTATTTAGAATATATGTTGATAATTTTTTTGATTAATTTTTTATATGAGAGCTTCCTATGATCGGCTAGTTTTATACATATTGAATTACATAAATAATATACATAACAAATATTTTATTTTATTATTTTATATATTTTTCTTAAATTAATAGTATTTTAGTGTAATATTTTAAAGATTAAGATTTTAAGCGATTTTTACGTGTATCAACGCGTGAATAATTAGTGTGATATTTTTCATGTGCATGTTAAGTTTCACATAGTTTTATTTTAATTACTTAGAACTATTTTCTATTTTTAGTTATTTATTTTACAAATAATTATCTTGAGTTAGTAGCAATATTGTGTTTGATTTCCTTAGTTTTATATATTTGTTATGGCATTGTGATTATATATATATTTATTATGATTTAGTAATTAATATAAAGTGCTGATGTTATATTTATTTATTTTATAATTTTGAATATTCTCTAATGATGATAGTATTTTAATGTTAGTATTTGGAAAAAAAAAGTATAATTATACTGATTATTTTGAATATGAGAGTCTTGGTTATTAGTGTATTTTAAAAGATTAATTATTTTATTGTATAAAATATTACTTTTGAAATATTAGTAATGTTTTATTAATGAGATTGTGTTTAAAAAATTGTTAAAAAATTAATTTTGAAAATTGTTGATTTATTTTTAAAAAAAATGAAAGAAATGAGTAAAATGTGTTTTATGAGTTAGACCTGTATGGAAGAATAAAATTTAAAGTAAATAATTATAAATAAAAAAATTAATTGAAAAGGGAAAAGAAAGAAAAGTAAGAGAAAGAGAGAGGAGTCGGAGAAGAGGAAAACGACAGCTTGAGAGAAAAAGGAAGAAATTGGCACCGATGATCGAGTTTCAGAAAACTTTCTTCGTTTTTGTCCAAATTTTATTATGTTGTTTCTATTCATTTTGTTATTTTAATTAAACATGTTTTCTCATATTTTTTAACCATTCTAATTTCTCTATAAAATATCCAACTTCTTTCTTTATGGAATTCCTTATTTTACATCGTTCTTCTTCATCGTAATCCTGATTTAAGTGAAACCAACACTAAAATGAATGGGTAAACCGCTCCTATATTATCCACCGATTATTTTCCGATTTGGGGTAAGTTTATTTGACTCAATTTTGAAATTTACCCTTTTAAAGTTTGTTATCATAATTTATTTTTAACGATTACTCATAAATTATCGAGTTAGATCGATGGAAGGACAATGAGTCAAATAAAAAATGTTTTTTTTCTTCTTGTGGACTTGTATTCGCGCGTTAAAGCGTCGAAATAAGATAACGGCGAGAGAGCTTTGTAATTCATGAGTATAATATATTGTGAGATGAACGGAAAAACCGTATTTTTCAACTATTCATCCGGAGCTCGCTACGTACGACAGTGGTCTGCTGTTGAGCCTTAAGACAAGATTGTTAGACCTTGAAGTTATTCGAGTGGAGAATTCCTAGGTGACTTAGAGGTAGCACTCTAAATATCAAGATCTACCATGCAACACACGTTTACCTAGACTGTCGTGTATATGTGTCTCGGGTTGAGTTGAGGGGATCGACGGAGACATGGTCAATTTGAATTGTCCGTCCACTCGGCTGATGACATAGTATCAAGCCTCACAACCAAGTACTTCAGAGTTAGAATGGTACCAAATTGTGAAGTAAAGTATAAGCTCATGCATAACATTGCATTTTCTTGTGATTGTCTTGTTTTGATTAGTATATATTGTGCGTGATAATAATTTCTTAGATGATTTAATGTTATAGTGAAATGTATTGATTTTCTTTGAGTGATTTTGACTTTATAATGTGATGTTTTTCCTTGAAAAATATTTGTGTAATGATACGGTTTATCAATGATTAATTAAGTGTTCTTCAGAGTTATATGATACTATCAACATGATTTCGAAACTCACCTTCTTCGTTGTTTGTGTTTGAATGACTTGACATTTTTTTATTTTATGTAAATTTGATCTTAAAATTCTTTCTATTATTATTATTATTATTATTATTATTATTATTATTATTATTATTATGATTATTTTATTATTATTATTATTATTATTTATTATTTTTGAGAGCTTATCATAAAAAATGTATATGTTTTCATATAGTTTTTTAATTTAATTTAAAAAGTATTCTTAGTGTTATTATATTTTCAAATCAATTTTTTTGTTACCATATTTTATTATTAAATCTATTTTTTTTATTCATGAACAAATTTTTATACACAAATATTATATTATCTTCCAATAAATTTTTATAAGCATTTTATTTTTTAGATAAATATTATCATAATTTTTATTTTATTATAGACACACTACTATATTTTTTTAAATACTAATTTAATTTATCATGATTAAAAATTATATATTGTTATATATATGAAACAATAATTAGTAACTCTTAAATGATTTTTTTTTGAAATATCATCATTTTGCTTGTTTATTAAGCTGGGATTATAAGAATTTCACTATTTAAGTCCAAATTAAATTAATAGAAAAACTTACAATTTAAAAACTCATTTAATGCCTTATTATCTAAAATTTGAAATTTTAGCCTATTGATTTTGAATTTTATTTTTTGAAATTGATTTTAGGTAAAAAAATATGAGTATAGTATTGAAAATTGTAACCAATTTTTGTGTTTGTGTGATTTAATGTTCAAAGTTTAAATTTGAAATTTCACAAATAATTGTTTAGTTATGAAGGGATTATTTCAATTTGATTATTGTAATTACGGAAATAATTATAGTTGTGTAAATAAAATGTTTCATTTAAGTATTGTAACGATTGACATTATAAAGATTTCATCATTTAAGTTTATATTTTAGTTAGTGATTAATAAATTTTGAATAGATGAATATTGTTGTCACTTCATCTCTATTTGTGACAATATATTTGAAGAATTTGGCTTAGATCTTAATATATATGTTTTATAGATATTTTTTAAAATAAGAATTGTAAGAATATCTATCATAATTTAAGTCTCACTTAAAAAGATCCAGTAATACTTTATTTTGTGGAATACAAAATTTGTTTTGTAATAGATATAAAGTTTGAAGTTAATAGTCACTATATTGATTTTATGCCTATAAAAACTCATTTCTTGTTTGATTATTGTAAATATGAAATGATTTTCTTTTGAGAGTAAATTAATATTTTTTGGACACATTCACAATATAAAGAAAAAGTAGAAAAATAATAGTTAAATAATATATATTTTTGTGTGTGTTCAAATGTTTTTATTTCTTATTTATTTATTTATTTATATTAAAATATGTTCAAATGTTTGTGTCCACGTAAGAATTAATCTTATATTGAAAGGTACTTGAAAAGTCTTCAAAGTTATCATTTGACTTGATGTTTGTATTTTTTTAGTTTTTTTAAACTTTCTATTTTTAGCAAGTGTAATTATATCTCTAGTTAATCCGTATATTCTTATTGATTTAGATTCCTAATTATATTCACCGTATTATATATTAAAGAAATTTTATATATCTACCAACACTGTCCACATAAGGAAGGATAAAAAAATTAAATTAGAAAATAAAAAAGAAGGAATAATTTCATAATTTTATCATATAAAATATTGTATGATATATTCTGAAGTTTAATATAAATATTTACTCTAAATACAATCTACGAAAATGCAACAAATATAAGTATTTATTCTAAATACAATTCACGAAAAATGTCAACAAAGTGCAACAAATATAATTAAATTGCTTCATATATGTTCGGTTCATTTTAAGATATTCTCTATCTTAAACTGAAATATCATATTCTTGCTATATATTTTTATAAGAAAAAAGATAGAATTAAAACAAAAAATATAAAGTAAAAAACCTTATATATATCTAGTCTGAACTTTGATGAAAATCCTAACGTAGTGATATTGTCAACAAACATGAAAAATAGAGACATGAACTGAATTTAAGAATAAAAAGAAGGATTAAAGTTTCAAAAAGAAAAAAAAATGATTAAAGAAAACAAAAAAAGAGAAGGTATCGTGTAGAAGAAAGAAAAAATTTTCTAAACAAAAAAAAAAAATTATAAAAGAGAGAAAAGATTTACTGAATTAAAAAAAATTATAAAAAAAAGAAATTTGTATGAAATAATTTGTCATTAATATATACCATTACTGTTTTTGAAACATGGATGTTAACTTTGTTTCTACAAATCTTTCTTTTAATTTTTATAAGAAATTTGCATGAAAAAATTTGTTAATTATTTGTCATTATATATACCAATATTTTTTTTTTGAAATATGGATGTTAATTCTGTTTCAATAATATTTTTGTTTTTGTTTTTAATAAAATAGTGATAACTAATAACTTGATTTTATTTGGTGCAATTTGATCGCACTAAGCCAAAATAATTCAATTTTATTTATGTTTTTTAATACACATTATCAACATTCCTTTTATAAAACATACAAAATATTCATGTTGCAGAACGTATTCAAATTCTGATTTCTATATTGAAAAGATGCATAATATGTTTGAAAGATATTTTCTTTTTAAAATATTATTTTTATTTGTTGCATTCAAAAATAAGGAGATTAATATTACGATAAATAATTAAATTGCTAGTTAAGTGCCATGTATATTATTTTATGTGAAGCAAGACAAGCAATTGTTTATGGTTTATGTTTATATCGTAGATGTAGGCTGTAATGATATTTGAATAAGTCTATATGTTTTATTATTATTATTATTATTATTATTATTATTATATATTATTATTATTATTATTATTATTATTATTATTATATTATTATTATTATCAAAATTGGTTTTATATTTATGTCATGTGAGCTCACTCAATCAAATGCAATCAATTTAGTTTGGTTTTCCCTGCTCAATTTAATTATTTATTATTTTTTTAATTTTTTTAATAGAGTTACATATTAATGTGTAGAGTTAAAAATGAAAGAATGAATGATTTCCTAGCTTCATAATATAATAAAAAATATAAAAAATAGTACAAAATGCATCCCATCTTCTAAAGTTTATTTAATATATATGTATTTATTCTAAATATAATTTATAGAAATAAGTATATTAAAATATTTAATATTAAAATATTTAAAATTAAAAACATCAATGATTTGAAGTAAAAAGACAATGCAGTCATAAGTATTGAGTGAATTATAAGATATTTCCTTATTACTAACTTACCATACGCATCAAAAAAAATTATGAGCCAATTAGAAAAATGAGAAAACTTTAGATACCTAGTTTGAACAGCGGTGAGTACCTTGATGTGGTGATTGTCAATGAACTTGCAATACAAAATGCATCCCATCTTCTAAAGTTTATTTAATATATATGTATTTATTCTAAATATAATTTATAGAAAATAAGTATATTAAAATATTTAATATTAAAATATTTAAAGTTAAAAACATCAATGATTTGATGTAAAAAGACAATGCAGTCGTAAGTATTGAGTGAATTATAAGATATTTCTTTATTATTAACTTACCATACGCGCATCAAAAAAATTTATGAGCCAAAATATAAGGATCTAAAAAAATGAGGAAACTTTAGATACCTAATTTGAACAGCGGCGAGTACCTTGATCTGGTGATTGTCAATGAACTTGCAAATTTAAATATATGAATCAGATATAAAAATAAGGAAATTGATTAAAGAAACTAAAAAATAGTTCCCAAAAATAGAGAAGAAATGTAGCATGTTGAAAAATCTAAAAGAAAGAAATTTGTATTAAAAAAAAAGGTTAATCATTTATCATTATATATACAATTACTTTTTTAAAACATGCAGTTTTTTTAATCACATTTTGTGCGGTTAAATGCAGTCATGTGATTGGTGGTTTTATTTGGGTGCATTTGAACCAAAAAATCTATTTTATTTATGTGTTTTATTGCATATTAACAACATTAATTTAATTTTTTAGAGCATACTTTTTTTTTGTGTGAAAGTATTTAATGTTTTTTTTAAAAAATAAATATTCAAATTATAAGTCTATTTGAATAAAATAAAATAAAAATATGCTTGAAAGATGTTCTTTCAAATTATGAGTCTATTTGAAAAAAGTAGAATATACTTGAAAGATATTATTTTTAAATATATACTTTCAATAAGAGGTTAATATTATAATAAATAAATAATTTATTAGATAATATTTTGTGTACTCTATTATTTGAAACAAATCATTGTTTATAGTGTAGATGCATAAATATATTAGTAATTTGAAATAGACTCATATTTTAAAACAAATTTTTCTTTTTAATAAATGCTTATAATTAGAGAGAGAAATATCTATTTAATTAATTGCACAACTTGTCGAAATCTTTAGACTTAATCAATTTTGACGACGATAAAGTCGTGATCATGTGGGACAGAACAGATAGCAGCATGGTTATCAGTTTACAACTCAAGTAAGCAAGTCAAGTTATAGAAAAGAATGAGACAGACAACATCAAAACAAAAAATTACAACTTGGTTTTTTCATTTTTTGAAAGAAACATTAATAGAGTCAACGGTCTAAATTCTGACGTTTAAGGAGTGCGTGTGAATATATATCGGTATCAAAATTAATGCTAAATAATTATGAACAAAACAATAATGAATACTCAAATTTCAAAAGGGGGACCAATTTTAATTTGTTGCCACTGATTGATTGAACTTGTTGTAGAAAAATAAGGAAACCGTGACGGGAAGATAAAGTTCAACAAATCTTAATTTTCCACCATTCACATTAATAAAAGCATTTTGCTTTTTTATTTTTGAAAAAAAAAAACCAATTAATGGTATCTCCGTAAATTGAGTTTTTTTTAATAACCTAATTTTTAATTTTTTTTTTACAATATATTCAATTTTTGAAACTATATACTAAATTATTCGTTTTTTTGACTTAGTTAAAAATTGCAATTTGTAACCGAGTTTGCAATGACAAATTTTTTAAGATGTTTTTTTTTCTTTACTTGTCTTTTGTACTACAATTTCGCAAAGGTACAATAAAATCACCTTTTGGAATTGCTATTTTTAAAAGAAAAAAAATCTTTAACAAAATTGCCATTATAAACTTGGACTTCTTTAAATAATTGTATTTACAAAAGATGACTTTCAACTAAGTTAATAAAAAAAAATTTGATATATAATTTTCAAAAAATGAATATATTGATAATTTTTTTTTCTAAATGGCTTATTAAAATAACAAAGCCCACAAATCATTTTAGTTAAAGTTTTGAATAAGTTATTTATATTTTTTTATGTCAAATTAAATATTTAGCTTTAAAAATATTTATATAGTTTAACAAAATTTTCATTCTTAGTTGAGTTATTTTTTTTTTTGGCATAATTAGTCCATTTATATTGTTTTACATTATCATATTTTACGTCCAAAATATTTTAAATTATTAGTTGAATACAATCTACAGCCGAATGTGGGGTGAACTGAGGTTAAGGATAGATGATGTTAGTATAGTTGAATCTTTCTTGACTGAAATTGAGTTCATTTTAAATATTTGCATGCTAATATTTTTTTAATTCAAAATATAAGACAATTTAGTCTTAACGTCTATATTTTTTTATCAAAAACTTACTAGTACTTATAAGATTTTCATATAAAAGGTAGTTTCCAACTAAATAAGTAAAAGTAAAATGTAAATTACACATATAATCTAAACTTATCAAGTGCAAAAAAATATAGCTAAAAGTTCCATTTCAGTGGTAGTATATTTAACATGTGCAGAATCTAAAATCCTAGAAGCATAATAAATAATATGAGCAGCCTTACTAACCTTTTGTGCAAGGACTACTCTCACTGCATAGTTAGATGCATCACACATAATTTCAAAAGGGAGGGTCCAAATGGGTGGTTGAATTATGGGAGTCAGTGCTGCCTTTAAGAAATCAAACACCTTCTTGCATTTGTCGTCAAACATGAAACTGACATCTTTTTGCAGCAAATTTGACATCAGAAGAGCTATCTTGATGAAATCCTTGATAAAGCGCTTGTAAAAACCTGCACGGCCAACAAAAGAATGAATCTCGTAGATGCAAGATGGGTAAGACAAATTAGAAATCACATCAATCTTTGCAAGATCCACTTCTATCCCATTTTTAGAGATCACATGTTCTAAAAGTATGCCTTCTTCAACCATAAAATGACATTTTTCATAATTCAGCACAATGTTAGTTTCAATACATCTATGCAAAATGCTATCTAAATTGTTCAAGCATGCATCAAATGAGGAACCATACACAGTAAAATCATCCATCAAAACTTCAATACAGTTTTCTATCAAGTCAGGCGCATTGGAAAGTGTCAGGCGCATTGCATAGGCCAAATGGCATCCTCATAGAGGCAAATGTGCCAAAAGGGCAAGTGAACGTGGTCTTTTCTTGGTCTCTGGTGCAATATGGATCTGAAAATAACCAGAAAACCATCAAAAAAACAATAATGTGACTTACCAGCCAACCGTTCAAGCATCTGATCAGTGAATGGTAAAGGGAAATGATCCTTTCTAGTTGCATAGTTTAGTCTCCTGTAATTGATGCATACCCTCCAAGTGTTCTGCACTCGTGTGGGGATAAGTTCATTATTTTTATTTTTAACTTTTGTGAGTTTAGTTTTCTTAGGGACTACCTGCACCGGACTCACCCATCGACTATCAGAGATGAGGTATATAATGCCTGCTTGCAAGAGCTTGTTCACTTCTATTTTTACAACATCCAAAATTAATGGGTTAAGTCGCCTTTGGGGATGCCTAACTGATTTTACTCCATCCTCCAGTAGTATCTTATTCATACACATGGATGGGCTAATATCCGATTGCCTTATTGTGTTTTCTTAAAATCTGCAACAACTTCTCTTCCTGTTCATCTTCAAGTTTGGCTGAAATAATCACAGGTAACTTGCCACTTCCTTCTAAATATGCATATTTCAAGTTTTCAAGAAGTGGTTTTAGCTCTATAGTCGGTGGCTGTTCAATGGAAGGTACAACACCAGTGGCTGAAGCTAAGTCTGCAAAACCAATTATGTTAGTAGAAATATCAATTTCAGTACAATTGATTAACCTGCAAGACAACTTCGATATCAACACACACAAAGCACAATTGAGTATCTGTACATAATTCACAAGTATAAGTATCGTCAAAACCAGACAATGAAGGAAAATCAGTAGCAAACACATCGGGGTAAGTTTCATCAACCAAATCAGTAAGCAATTCAATTTGAAAAATAGAATGCTCTTCCATGGAGTATTTCATAGCATCAAAGATGTTAAATTTTACTACGCTATTACCAAATTCCATGGATAGAAGTCCATCATGTACATCAATTTTTGTTCTAACAGTTTTCAAGAATGGTCTACCTAAAATGATATGCGCCCTGTTGGACTTATTCTCTCCCTCCATGTCCATAATGTAAAAATATGTAGGAAATATCAATTCATTAACTCGAACAAGTACATCCTCCACAAGTCCAGCAGGATGAGCATTACTTTTGTTCGTCAATTGAATGGTAACACATGTACTCTGTAAAGGTCCAAGAGCAAGAGAGTTAAAAATAGATGTAGGCATAACATTAATGGAAGCTCCTAAATCTAACATAGCTTTTTCAAATTGACTATTGTCTATGGTACATGGAATGGAAAAGTTCCTGGATCTTTGCATTTCTAAGGCATGGGATAAATGAGGGCTGAAACATTTTACCCCATGTTTACTCTTTCGTTACCTTTTAACCTTCTCTTGTGTGTGCACAAATCTTTTAGAAATTTTGCATATCTTGGAATCTGTTTAATTTCTTTAAGGAAGGAAATGTTCACTTCCACCTTCCTAAATGTATCAAAAATCTCTCCTCGTCCTTATCTACCTCGTCAATTTTCTTAGTCTTCACAGCTCTTTGAGGAAAAGGAAGTGGTATATTTTTCTCAACATCAATAGTTTCAGGTATCAAAGTATCCTCAGCAACCTTGTTATTATTCACAGCAGTTTCAGGTACCTTTGGTATTTCAACAGCTTTCCCATACCTTAACGAAATTGCACTTACATTGGGAGCATTTGGATTTACTATTGATTGTGCAAGCAATTGGTTTGACCCCTGAGTCTGCAATTGATTAATTGAAGTGACTAGTTGACCAATCTTTGTTTCCAATTTCTAGACAGTCATCTGCTTAACGAGTAATGAAGGTGCATAGTTTTGCTGTTGTGGAATGTTTTGCTGTTGAGGAATATTTTGCTGCTGTTGCTGCCTAGGTTGCTGTTGTGCAGATGAATTCCCCCATCTCAGGTTGGGATGGTTTCTCCAACCAGGATTGTACCTGTTAGATGACATATCATAGTTGGCTTGAGGATTATATATATTTGCTGCATATGCTTGAAGGGCATCAGCAATTGAATCTTCTTGCAATGTTGGACATGAATCTGTAGGATGCTCTAGAGAAGTGAAAATACCACAGACCACTGCTTGGATTTTACCTATTGCCAATTTTTTTACTAAAGATTAAAGCTAATCAAGTCTGCCTTCTAAATTCTTGTAGGAAAAAGTTTGAATTTCATTCCCATTGTCAACATTGTTGAATTGCTTCTAGTTGTAAACTGCTGAGAATTAATGAACATGTTCTCAATCAAAGCATTTGTCGCTTCTGGGGTCTTATCGATAAGTGCTCCCCACTAGCAGCATAAAAAATGCTTATATCCATAGGTAGCAAGCCTTCATAAAAATACTAGATGAGAAATTGTTCAGAAATCTGGTGATAAAGACAACTAGACACTAATTTCTTGAATCTCTCCCGATACTCATGTAATGATTCCCTGTCAATCCGCCTAATGCCACATATTTCTTTTCTGACTGAAGCAGCTCTTGAGGCATGGAAGATTTTTTCTAGAAACAATATCTTGAGATCATTCCAACTTGTAACAAAACCTGGTTGAAGGTAGTACCAGTCCTTGGCAGCATCTTGGAGTGAAAATGAGAAGGCTCTCAGCTTAATGTGATCTTCTGTGACTCCTTGAGGCTTCATGGTAGAACACACAACATGGAATTCCTTCAAGTGTTTGTGGGGATCCTCAATTGCACGACCATTAATCTTTGAAAGCAAGTGTATTAAACCAGATTTAAGTTCAAATCGAGCAGTAACTTCAGGATATGTGATACACAATGCATTATAATTGACATTAGGTGCAACAAGTTGTCTTAAGGTTCTATTATTCACATTATCCATATTTTGCAGCAAGTTGTCACTTTCATTATCTGACTCTGACTCGTTAACACTAGCAGCTCTATTAAGTCTACAACGTAAATGAAATGTCCTATCTATTTTAGGTTCAAGAGAATGCAGATTTACAGAACTAGCCCTAGTCATGTATCATCGTAACAATGCATTGCAAAATCACAATTCTGAAAAATTCCAACAATGTCCCTATTGCTAAAATTGAAGTGGAAAATTGAAAACCCTATCAAATAAAATCCAAAAAATATAAAAAGACAACAAAAATTTCTAAATATCAAATAAAGGCAACACAATTTCTTTTTGGAATTTTTGGAGAATATGAAAAATTCAAAAAATTGAAAAAAGGATCTAAACGAAGGAATTTGGGATTTTGAGCGTCGTGTCCTGCAATAATCCACTTAATAGAGCTATCACAGATTTTAGATTTTTATTTTAACAGATGAGCAAAACGATTAATCCACTTATTCAAGTTTCAGACCTATCACAGATTCTATCAATGAGTTTAATTTATATTTTGTGATTCTATTCTTATTTGACTATAGAATTGATCAAACAAGCATAATCAATCCTATGTGGATTCGGTTTCTTTGACTGAATTAAGCATCACAATCATCAAAATATTTCAATTAACGATCAAACGTTGCAAAATTACAATTCTGAACTCGTGGATTAATCCTATAAAATTAGTCTTCCATGAAATTAAAATAAAAATTGTTTATTTCTTATAGCAATCTGAATCTTAATATTTCGTCAATAGAAAAGAAATAAAAATGCTAGTATATAGTACTCGATATTGGACTTTAGGATTTAAAAACAAGTGATCCGCTAATTAAAATTATTAGAAAAGTCCATATTACGAAATCTGCAATTTAGGCCCAGTAGAGTTCGGCATTAGGATTTTATTCCAACACAAAATTGTAGCTCTGATTTTTAGCTTTCCAACACCTGCTCGTATGCACCAATCCGATATCCAGAGCTCAAGTTATGGTCTACAGAGCGAGCAAGACTCAAAATGCAAATAATAAAATTATAATTCAATTTTGACCCAAAGTTTAGAAACAAGTTAAAAATATTATTCTAAGCTATAAAGAGCTTTTAAAATACCAAACAAAAAAGCTAGAAACATGTGTCGAAATGCTATGATCAAACTCTATCTCTCACATCAAACCCACACACAACCTTTTCATAAGGTGTATTCTCAAATGCTCGTGTATTAATGGCTCTGCACGTGTATCCCAGTATAGTGAACGCTTTATGAACTATGTCTCGAAATTCTCTAGGAAGCGGCCCCACTTCCACTTTCACATAGGTGAGTCTATCAAGAGTACTTATGTAGCTAGGTATTCCATTCAACATAGAGTATATATCTCATTAAGAGTTTATATTACCTCATACTATCATCGCTTTAAGAATCATGCTTCTCTGATCTATAATAGCATGTTCATCTCATATCACTTCACAACTTGTTATTAGCCATTGAACCTAATTATTGGGATCTCCAGTTTTTTAGATCGGGTTACCATCTTCAGTGACTCTATATGCATTAGTCCCATCCTTTTGGATGTATTTATGAATTTTTCTCTAGCTAACCCTTTCATCAAAGGATCTGTTAAATTCTCATCAGTGCAAACATGATCCGCTATAACAACTCCTTTAGAAAGTAACTCTCTAACAGCGTTGTGCTTACGGATACTTTTTCGTCTCTTATCGTTGAAATAACGATTCTCAATCTTCGCAATAGTCGCGGTACTATCGCAGTGGATCAACACACTGTCATAGGTTTTTCCCATATCGAGATCTCAACTAGAAACCATCTCAACCAACTCGCTTATTCACTAGTAGTAGCTAGCACTATCATTTTTAGACTCCATAGTGGACTGAGCTAATATCGTATGTTATTCGTCTTCCAAGATACAACACCCCTAGAAATACTAAAATATAGCCATTGGTTGCTTTGGAGTCATCTGAAAAAATATTTCAATCAACAACACTATATCCTTTAAGGACTACATGAAATCTTTGATAATATAAATTGAGACGTATGGTTCTTTTTAGGTATCTCATAACTCTTTCGATAGCGTGTCAATGATCCATACTAGGTCTAATGGTAAACCTGCACAACAGTCTCACGATGTAGGCAACGTCGGGTCTAGTAAAATCAGTGGCATACTTGAGGCTGCCAGTGATGCTCACATTCAGTTTGTCTAAAACCTTCACTAGTGTTCTTGAAAACTTTCACACTTAGATCATATAGTGTGCAAGAAAGTTTACGGTCAAAGTATTTATATTTCTTTAGGATTCTTTCTGATCTAGTATTCTTGATTCAAGGATTACATTTGCTTTTTCGAGGTCTTTCATATCAAAGTTGTTACACAACAATCATTTCACAATATTTACAGCATGAATGTTTGAATCAAATATGAGTAAGTCGTCTACATAGAGACATATGATAGTGCAAATGCCATTTTCAGATTTGTAGTAAATACATTTGTCACTTTCAATAACTTTAAACTCATTCGATATAATCAAGTTACCAAACTTTTCATGCCATTTCTTAGAAGCTTGTTTAAGACCATACGGTGATTTATCTAACATACATACCTTGTCTTCTTGTCATTGAATTACAAAACCTTCAGGTTGTTCCATATAGATTTCCATTTCCAGGTCACCGTTTAAAAAAGCTGTTTTAACATTCATCTGGTGTATCACCAGGTTATGAATAGCCGTAAGTGATATGAGTACCCTAATGAATGTTATTCTAGTGACTAGTGAAAAAGTGTCGAATAAATCTATAATTTCTCTTTGTCTTAAACCTTTGGCTACAAGGTGTGCCTTGTATTTATCAACAATTCCATCGTATTTTAGTTTCTTTTTTAAGATCCATTTACAACCTATTGGTTTGCAACCAAGAGGCAAGTGATGACTCTTCATCATATGCATATTTTTCATTGTATTTAGTCTTATTTATCTTTTATTCATTAGTTAATTTAAGGAGTTATTTGATATATTTTGTTAATTTTAGTTCTTTGATTTAATGAAATGTTTATGTTCTTGTTACCTTGATTAAGTAGAGATTTTTCGTAGTTTTGCGTTGTTATGTTGTTTTAGTGCAGTGCTGAATTTTGGTGAGAAATCAACATGACCTATGTGGAGTATTTAATCCATATCTGGAGTTTTAGATGTCCAATCGGAGTCAAACCAAGTTACAATGAAAGCTAAGATCCATAGATAAAACCTTTGTGAATACACCAAAACCAAATTCTGATTCAAAAGAGGAGATAATTGCACTAAACGCCATACAAAAGATGTTGTGCGCTTGAAGCGCGCCTGAGGCGCATTTCCACAATATTTTCACATCCTGATTCTGTTCATGTGCGCTTGAGGCGTGCGACGTGAATCATAACTCATTAAAATATGTATTTACCACTTTTTAGGGATCTTTTTGACTATTGGGAAATTGGGATACTTGTGCCCTAGTAGAGAAACTCAAAGACGACCATTTTTAACACCATTGGAGCAGTTTTATCAAGAATCATTCATGAATCTTTCTTTTAATTCTTCTCTAATCTCTATCTCATTTTTCTTTGTCATGAGTAGCTTAACCCTATTTGTTAGGGATGAGCTTAACAAGATAAAACCCATATTTTTCTCATTTGATTTCTAGTTATATGAATGAGTTTATTGAATTCTTTTTCTCATCTTCGTGCTTAATGCTTTTTATTGCTTGATCAATTTGTATTTTGAAGCAGAAGTGAACTTTACGAGTGTTTGAGATGAGAAATTCATGAATTTGTAGTCTGGGGATAGATGTAGGTCATGAAACTAATTAAATTAGTTGGAAAGGCAATAATTTAACAAGAAAATTCATGTACAGTAAGACTTAATTCTAATCTTAAATCCACTAAGGAATTAGGGGTTACTTTGGAATTAAAGGTTATGTCACTAAGACATTATTGCAAGAAAAATAAAGAGAATTTGATAATAATTCAATAAAGGAATTCAATAACTAAGATCAAATTAGACACCAAGGTTTCTTATAATAAATGATCAATTTTATTATCGTCATTAGTTTTAATTATTATTTCAATCAATTCGGAAACTGTTTGTTCAATTTTAGTATTTAAATATGATTCAATAGTAAAACGCAATCCTTGAGTTCGACACTCGGTACTACCATTTTAATTATTACTTGCAACGATTCAGTACACTTGCTGAAACGCAATCAAGTTTTTGGCGCCGTTGCCGGGGATTGGCATCTCACTATTGATTTATAATTTAGCTACTTAATTGATTTTTTTTCTCTGCAATAAAATTTTTGCTTTTATTTTATTTTTAATTTTGAAAAAAAAAACTGTTTTTCTTTTTTTATTTTCTATTTTTATTTGTTGAGCATGCTAATGTCGCATGCTAGTGGGTTGTCTCTTCTTTGTTTGATAAAATTATTCGTCGTAGAGCATAGAAAATTGTAATGATGATATTCTACTACAATTATATGAAAGGTGTGATACTTGTCTTATATCTGCTATATTACGCATAATTGAGGGACAAATCTTAAGAAATACATTTTTAAAAGATCACCCTCAGATCCCTCATATGCAGCCTCTTAGGTGTGACTTTTGCGGAGAAGGACATAAGAATGGAACTTGTTTTGATGACTTTGTTGCACTAATAGAATATTAAGATTTATTGGTCAAAGAAGTAGAAGACGACAAGTGTTGTAACGCCCCGGATTTTTAATCCAAAACGTTACAAAAAAAATACTTATTTCTCAGAAAAGTTTATGAATCTTTTGTTGTTTGAATAATTAACATTTATTCATTTTACATAAATAGTAACAATCACGTTATTCAATATCATTAAGAAAATATTTATTCAAAATTAAAATAATATGAAGACAATTATTCTTAACGGAATGTAAACCACTTTGGTATTTTCTATAATTCTAGTACATTTTAAAAGTTTGTGACAAAAGATCAAAAGAACTAAAAAAAAATATTGGACAATTCCATTATTACAAAATCGTCTTGAAACAAAAACCCATGTTTACCCCGCGTTCGCCACACGTCAACACTCATTAACTACTCTTGAATCTCCTCGAACTCATTAGTACCTAAAATGTTGTTGTAAGGGTCAATTTTTTTCCATCATCCACATCAAACCAAAGCAAGACATATAGAAGAACAACACAAAACTCATAAACGTAAAAACTACCTACTTTAAAAGAAAAAATGCACAAACTAATAAGTTTTATATCAACACATATGCATGATGAATGCTCCTAAAACTACATGATCCGGATATAGTCCTGCCACTAAGGCAACTTCCACACAGAAAATCACACCTGCCACTAAGGCAACTTCCACACAGTAAATCACACCTGCCACTAAGGCAACTTCCACACAGAAAATCAAAACCTGCCACTAAGGCAACTTCCACGAAGATGCATATGCCATGCCATGAAGATGCAATATGAAATAGATATATTTCCACACAGCCCACTAAGAATTATGCCATGAGCATTCAAAAACCACTTTTTTAAAATCATCACCATAATCACACATCATTAAGAACACTTACACACATCCATATCATGAATATCACATATTCATAGACAAATAATGATAAAAATTAGGACTATCACATAGAGATAAAAGTTTGATATCATATAGGCCATAAAAATTAACACTTTAACACATATATACACATAAAATTAACACTCCAACTAATATATAATAAGAGTTAAATTTTGTTTATCATACATCGCATAAAATTTCATACTTTACTACATAAGAGTCAAATATTAAATTCATTCTCACAAAAATTGGGATTTTATTAGTCTACATCTATTTTCTTTTAAAATACAAGTAATCACGATTATTTATTTCATGTCATTCAACTAACGGCCTAACTACAATTTGTGTGGGGAAAAGCCCTTACCTTGACCGCTTTTCTTCCTAGTACAAAGCTCTAAGCTCCACCAAGTCGTTGACAAGGAAAATTAAGTTATAAGCTTTTGATGCCAAAAAAGTGGAGGTGATGGTGATGGTGGCTAGGATTTTGGTTTTATTTATAAAAGGGTTTGTGAAATAGGGTTCGTAGTAGCGGCTAGGGTTTCAGTATTCTTTTCTTAGTATTGGGCCTAAATGAGGAATAGAAAGTAGATAATATTATTGTTGTTATTATTGTTGTTGTTGTTGTTGTTGTTGTTATTATTATTATTATTATTATTATTATTATTATTATTATTATTATTATTATTATTATTATTATTATTATTAAATAAAACCAACTATTACCAGAATTAATTTTGTTAATACAATTTCATTAATAACGTATTACCACTATTTCAAAACTAATATTTATAAAAAGTAATTTAAGTAATTACTATTTTAAAATTAATTAATTACAAAAACTCTCATGTTCACAATATTAACTACAATTATACTATTTTACAAAATAATCACATACAAATACTACCATCTTTATAGAATAGTCAAAATGATAAAATAATTAAATTTAAGTAACTAAACATAATAATTATACATTAAGTAACTAAACATAATATTTATAATTTACATTACTCATTAAATCAAATATATATACAATTATCAAACCATAAGAAACTCACACATATAAGGACAACTAATCATAAAATTAATCAATATATATTCTAAAATAATTTTAACACCAAATTAATTTCTTTAAAATTCTATTTAATTAATAAAATAGTTGATCATGAAAATTGGGATGTTACAATTCTACCCAACTTAGAGAAATTTCGTCCTCGAAATTTGTAATGAAGAAAAAGCAAATCATTATTTAAATTACCACAATCAAGATTAAAGCTTAGTCTCTGAAGATATAATAAACATGATGATGGCATTTATAATTTATTTAAGTGCATCATGAGTTAACAACACATATCACATTTAGCATTCAATTATGGACGACCATACCATAGAGTCACTCACTATAATCTACAAATAAAACATACAGACTTAGTTGATAATTACTTACTAGATTTAATTGGGGTGAAATGAAACATATTTCAAGTACATTGTTAGCTTCTACTAGATAATTATTACTAAAAACTTTATCAACTAATGTAAGTCGAACAAGACAAATAATTATCACACGTATTTTAATATTGATAATTTCTAATTATTTTTAAATAGTAAATTTAGAGGATGTTACAAGTGTTATATGAAAAAGATCAATTGGGAACAAATTCTACCTCCTATAATTTTATCCAAATAATTAGATGACAAAGACTTTCACATTACAGACATTTTGGTTGAATTCATGAAGAATAACATGGTTATAATTAAAAGATTCGAAAGTCAATGTGAGAGGTTATTTGAGCAAGTAGTTAAGTTTGAGAAGATGGAAGAGAAGTTGAAGATTGAAGATGACTTCATTATTGTTGTAGAAGAAGATAAGAAAGAGGAGAACACAAATGAGGGAAAAAAAAGAGATTAATGAAGTTTGAGTTTCAATATTTGCCTTGCTCATAAATGTCCAATTGAAAAGGACATGAAAACAACATAATTTATTTCTCAAGTTCATGGAATTTCTGCCAAACAAAAATTAGAAGAAGGATGATGTGTTTTTCCTGTCATATATGCCACATTGACAATAGTTGAGGCATCAAGCTGATAACTTTAAATAACCGCTTCGTGAGAGGCAACCCATAGGTAGAGGTAACTTTTATTTTTGTAATCTTATTTTTGTTATTTGAATTTGTTTCTTTTTAATTGTGTGTAAATGTGCACTACGATGAAACATTGTTAACAATTGGAAGCTAATCTTAAACTATTGTTTCAAATTTTGAAATTTAAACTCTATTTCTTTGCTCATATCATTGTTCAATTCGACGAGTTTCACTAATGCATGCATTGTTGATTACTCATTGGTTGTCGAAGTCTCACTTGTCATTTAAAAAAATTCAATAAATAACTTTTGTAGTGGCATGTTTGACATTAATTTGATAGTTCATAATTTCTCTTATTATCCTAGATGTGAGCTTTTGGGCATAAACACTTTAATCCTTTTTTGTGTGATTATCCATACATGTGTTATCCTTTTAGAACTTGCAATAATTCTGACTTGCATCACTTGTAATTTATGCATACACTGAGGCAATTTTATTTGGTCGTTTGAGTCTTTCTAACTACCCTATGCAAATGTTAACATTTTCTATCCCCTTTAAACCTTGCCATTTTCTTTCAATTACTAGCCACATTACAAACTAAAGACCTGACTTTAATTACATCACCTTACTTGGAGTTAGGTATGAAATTTTTTGTCTTGTCTTGGTAAAATTATAAGTTTGGGGTTGCTCATGGGATAGCAACCTTTTATGTTTGGGGTGGTTGTTCTCAAAAAAAAAAAAAAAATCAAAAGAAAAGAAAAAAAAAGAAAAAAGAAGGAAACAAAAATCAGTTTGTGGACTTTGATAAATAATATATTCTTGGTTCTTTTGCCAATGTTTGAGAATCTCCACAATGAAAAGGTGAAGAAAACTTAAAAGTGGTAGAATAATTTGAAAATGTATGCCTAACTCCAAGTAGTAAAGTCTAATATCCTAAAATGTCTTATCCTTATCTAAGCTTCATTACAATCTGAAAGTCCTCTAAAAGTGTGTGTGACTGCTAACTAGAAATTTTTCAAATCTATGGTAGCGTGATGCATGTTCTAGGATTTGAGTGATAAATTCATAATCCTTGCTAAACACTTAGAGAGAAATTTTGGTGAAATTGTGTGAAGAGAGAGTTGAACTTGATGAATAAATGCTAAAGTATACAAATTATGTTTTTTTTTTTTTTTATAAGCAACTATGGAGCATGATGAATGTTTTGTAGTAGATGGAACTTTAAGAATTGAGTTTGATTTGATTTGAGAAATTGCGTTTAAATTTGATTTTAACAGCATCAAAATTGAAATTAATTGTTGCTTGGGGACAAGCAATAGATTAAGTTTGGGATTGTGATGACTCTTCTCACTTTTTAGGGTTCTTTTTGACTATTGGGAAGTTGGGAGATTTGTGCCCTAGCAGATAAACTCAAAGACAATCGTTTCTAACACCATTGGAGCAGTTTTATCAAGAATCATTCATGAATCTTTCTTGTAATTCTTCTCTAATCTCTATCTCTTTTTTCTCTGTAATGAGTAACTTAACCCTATTTGTTAAGGATGAGTGTAACAAGATGAAACCCTTATTTTTCTGATTTGATTTTTAGTTATATGAATGAGTTTATTGAATTATTTTTCTCATCTCTGTGCTTAATGATTTTTATTGCTTGATCAACATTAAAATGTTCTACGATTCGTAGTTTGAAACGGAAGTGGACTTCACGAATGCTTGAGATGAGAAATTCATAAATTTGTAGTCTAGGGATAGATACATGTCATGAAGCCAATTAAATTAGTTGCAAAGACAATAGTTTAACAAGAAAATTATTGTACGGTAAGGCTTAATTCTAATATTAAATCCACTAAGGAATTAGGGGTTACTTTGGAATTAAAGGTTCTATCACTAAAACATTTGGACAAGAATAATAAAGAGAATTCGATAATAATTTATTAAAGGAATTCAGTAACTAGGATCAAATTATACACCAAGGTTGGATTCGAAGTGAAACTCATCCCTAACATTTTTCTTATAATTAAGGATCAATTTTATTATCGTTGTTAGTTTTAAAAATTATTTCTATCAATTTGGAAATTTTTTGTTCAATTTTAGTATTTAAATATAATTCAATAGTAAAACAAAATCCTTGAGTTCTACACTCGGTACTACCGTTTTAATTATTACTTGCAATGATTCAGTACACTTGTTGAAACACTATCAACCAATCTACTAAATGCCAAGTCCTGTTAGACTGTAGAGAATCCATTTCATCGATTATTGCTTCTTGCAATAAATCTGCATCCAAAGATGACAAAACATCTTAAAGATTTGCAGGATCCTCTTCTAAAATATAGGCCGCATATTCGGGTACATAATTTTTAGCAACTCTGACTCTGTTTCTTCTTCGAGTTTCTGTTTCACCATGTTTGCTGCTTCTAGTTATAGGAAAGTGACTTGGTTCGCTGCCCCCACTATTTCTCCATTTGAAAGGGAATTTATTTTCATAGAAGTCAACATCATTTGACTCTATGGTTCGCTGCCCCCACTATTGTTCTTTACTGCATACCCAATGAATACACATTCAGAGGCTCTACTAGCGAGTTTAGTTCTCTTGGGATCGGGGATTCTAACATAAGCCAGACAACCCCAAGTTTGAAAATAAGACAAATTCGGTTGTCTTTTCTTCACTATCTCATAAGGAGAGGTTTTGTTTTTAGATTTATAAACCTTATTCAAAACATAGCAAATAAGCAATATATTTTCTGCACACCAATGAGATGCAGCACTAGAGTTAAACATACTAGCAACAACTAGTTCAATAAGAGTTCTTTTTTTTTTCTTTCAACTTTACCATTCACTTCAAGAAATTATGGTGCAGTTGTTCCATGTATAATTCTAGGAAATTTATAAAACTTATTAAACAAACTAGAATCATACTTGGAACCTCTTAATCTTTTAAATAAATAAATTTTCAATTTCAGTTACAAAGATCCTTAACATGTCAAACTTTTCACTTTTATTTTTCATTTCTTGTTAATGTCCCATCAAGTTCACATATATCAAAGTGTAATAAATCTAAAGACTTAGATTCTCTAACTACAAATTTATTTAATCTCTTTGTTATTTTAGCTTGACTATAAAGATCAAATTTTTCAAAATCATTTAAAAATAACTTTGAAATTAAACCTAAGTTACTTAATCTTGAAATCAAATGTGTTCACATCAACGAGTCTAGCATGTCAAAAATTAAAAGCACACAACGTTTAAGCATAAAGAGACATTCAAACAGAAGGAGATATATTAAATTTCAATATTTAATTTAAATATGTCATGAGTGACGTACCTTAATAGATGATCTCATGAGTTATCTTCTGAATTTTATGTGAGTGAGCCTCCTCGGATATGTCATCGGTCATCTAATACTCTGTGTAGCAACTCATAACATACTTACTCAGAGCATCTTAAACATCTCTAGCAGTATTGGTGGAACTGTAGTAGTTATACAGATCATCAACAAGTCCATTAAGAATATAATTCTTATCATCATTCTCCCATGGGTTAGTTCTCCAGCTTTCTTATCCTTTTCTGTTTGCTTCAAACAGAAACAGTTTATTGAAATTAGAGGCAATCGAGCCAAATCTAGTATTCTCTTCAGTTAACATGACAGAAAAAAAAAAGGTCTTAAAATTGTTATTTTTGAGTTTCAGAAAATTGTTTAAAAATCACAATTTATGTCACAGAAGATATAATTGGGTTGAATCACAGACTAGGTCACTCTCTTTAAGATGTTTTGTGGCACTTCCCTAATTGTGCAAGGAAAACTATCAACCACGAAATCTCCAAGATAAAACAACTCAGATTCATTGTATCGGAGTTACACTACAACATAGAAAACCGTTCTAGAATTACACAAACAATATGGCGGTTAAAGCCACTCTCAATATGACAATTAAAGTCACTCGCAATATGATACTATGATCACTCATAAATCAAAAGGACTACGACACAAAAAACCGCTCATAGTGGTATTATGACCACTAAAAAATCGACGAGACTACGACATAAAAACCACTCTAAAAGGATAGTGGTGTTAAAACCACTCAAAAATTGGCGGAACTACGACATAACAACCGCTCTAGAAATCGATAGGACTACGCTACAAAACCTCTCTAAAAATCGAAGGGACTACGACATAAAGAACACTCTAAAAAACGAAGGGACTACGACATAACTAAATTAAACAATGTCAATTATAAGGAATGAAGGTTTGAATTATAATTGCCCCTTTTAAAATATTCCTGTTTAAAACTGAAAATTCAACTCAAGATTGATCTTGGTTATAATGAAGATTGATCTTGGTTAGTAAAAAACAACAATATCAATGTTATCAATATCAACTCTGATTGTAATGCATAAAATAAATAGAGATAGAGATAAAGCCTGGTTCACCTAACGCGGGTTACGTCCAGTCCTCACAACCGTGAGATTTTTCACTAAGTGTTCAAACCAAGATCGTTCTTGGTTTTCATGGATCAATCTTGATCTTTATAAGGTTTCTACCTTTCTACCTAGAAAGGATTTTTCACAGGTTTACCTTACACTATTTCAGAAAGGATTTTGCAAGATACCTTTTAGAACCTAAAAGGATTTTTACACACTACTCAAGCTATGCTATCAAAAATAGCCTTGAGTTACAAAGTGATGATTTTAAGAGTATTAGAATCTTAGTATTGCTCAACTCTTGTTTGAGAAATAGATTCTGTAAATAGAACTCAGTTGTGATTGATTCTAACACAACACAAAGATTAAAAACAGCAAGCTTTAAGAATGATATTGAGATGCTTGAGTATGATTGAAATGATTGATCTTTGCTTGGTACTTTGAGTTGTGTTTTGTTCTTCATCTTGAAGCTGCATTTATAGACTTCAAGAAGGCTTGGGACAGCTCATATGGTCGTTGAAATAGGGCCAACTGTCATGAAAAATCTGTTGGATAAAGTCTGTCAAAAAGCAAGAGTAATCACAGCTGCATCCAAGATCGATCTTGAGAACCAGGATTGATCTTCGAATTTGTTTGTGATGAACTAACTTGTACTTTGTGATTGTGTCAGATGTCTGATTTGAGTGCATGCTTTTCAGTCACGTGTGCAGGTTTAGAAAGGTATAATAGTAGTGTTCTTTACAGCTTGTAGCTTTATACTTGCACTTGCCTCATTTGAAGAATGATCTTGTATTATGCCTTTATTGAAGCATGTCTTTGATTCTTCAAATTCTGGAACAAATGTGACTCAGATTGATCATTTGCTGATTCTATATGAGAATATAAGATGAACGATGTTTCCAGGATTGATCTTTTTACAAGGAAACTGATTATCCTTGTTTACGCCATAAACGAAGATCGTTCTTTGTTTCTCAGCAGAAGGTCAAGATCAATCTTCGTTTTCCTGAATAGCTTTAAGATCAATCTTTGTTTTCCAGAATCAATCTTCGTTTTCCAGAACTGCTTTCTTTGATCTGATTTGTGATGTTTGATACCTATCTTGTTTTAACATACTCAAAAACACATGTTAAATATCAAAACACTTAGAATCATAATTAGAATTCTTAATTAACTTTTTGTTTGTTTTCATCAAAACATTAAATTGAGATTTTATCTCAACAATAACAACCGCTCTAAAAAACGAAGGGACTACGACATAACAACCGTTTTAAAAAGAAGGGACTACGACATAACAATCGCTCTAAAAATCGAAGGGACAACGGTACAAAACCACTTTCAAATATCGAAGGGACATAAAGAAAGGGGAGAAATGACTCAAAAATCAGTCGAAAACCCTAAACGGTTTAGAATAAGTGGAAGGATAACAAAAATGCATTCAACTTTGGTGTATTTTTCACAATAGTTTGAAACTCATTATATAGTGATGGAAGCAAACCCGCATATGTTTTCTATCCAATGTGGGTCTTTAGTATTTATAGTGTTGAAAACTAGTCAAAATATTAGAGTTTTCCAATGCGGAACTTCAAAAGATTTTAAATTCACACATTAACATACTTTATGTTTCAGCATAACTTAAATGTCAAAGTGCACATGAAGTAATTTATTAAAAGATGGAAAAGAGAAACTGAGCCATGATTGACCCTCAAAATTAAGGAAGGATGGAGAATTTGAAAATATAAAATAAACTAAATTTATTCAAATGATGAAACCTAAAGTAAAAAAATTCGAGAACAACGCTATCTCAAATCTGTCTATTTACACCCAAAGAGGATGATCTAGTTCGTAGAATTTGGGTTGGATCTTATACAATCCCATAAAATTGGCTTGTAGGGTGGCGACTGTTCACCACTTATAAATACTTCGTCATGCTTTATCTCATCCAATGTGCTACCCTTAACTTCCCATCACATCCAAGACTTGACATTTGAACTGGTCCATTAGGTCATGGTCCAATGGATCCTAGAGTCTTTGATACCGTATTAGAATTTGGGTTAAGCTCTACACTACTCCACAAAAAATAGCTTGTAGGGTGATGACTATCCACTACTTATAAACATTTTGTTATGCTTTATCTTATTCAGTGTAGAACTCTTAACACTTCTCATGTCCTACCCTACTCTTAACACCTTTCATGTCTAAGTCATATGGACGCGACTCACCCAATAAAAGTGACTTGATAGGTTGGGTCCAATAACATTAAATAGACTCTGATACCATTTTAAAATTTAAATTGAGTCCTACAAATTTATTTAAAACTGACTTGTAGGGTGAGAACTACCATAACTTATATACATTTTGTCATACTTTATCTCATTTAACGAAGAACTCTTAACACTAATCGTGATCAAGTGGGATGGGATAGATAACAACATGATTATAGAAAGGAATTAGACAGGCGACAATAATGCCAAATAATTATGAACAAAACAATATCGGTATCAAAATTAATAGAGTCAAGGGTACAGAGTGTGTCCTAAAATATGTCGGTATCAAAATTAATGCCTAATAATTATGAACAAAACAATAATGAATACTTAAAATTTCAAAAGGTGGTCCAGTTTGAATTTGTTGCTCTGATTGATTGAGCTTGTTGTAGAAAAATCAAGGAAACCGTGACGGGAAGAGAAAGCTCCCGGATCTTAATTTCTCCACCATTCACATTAATAAAATCATTTTGCTTTTTTATTTTAATTTATTAATAAAAAAACAGTATGTCCACTCTAATTATTCTAGTTAAGTTTTAAATAAGTTATTAATCTTTTTTCTTTTATGTCAAGTTAAATGCTTACCTTTAAAAATGTTTATATAATTGAATAATTTTTATTTTTAGCTCAGTTGTGTTTCTTTTTTTGTCAGAGTTACATTTAAAATATTTTAAATTGTTAAATCGTTCTCGATTGAAATAGTTTTTAAACGTTTGCAAGTTAAGATGGTTTTTATCTCAAAATATAGAGACATTTCGTTCCTAAAAATTATTTTTCTCGTTTTTATTAATTAAATAAATTGAAAAGAAAAAAGCCGAACTTGAAAATTATTAACAAAGACACACAACTATAGAGAGAAAAGACAAATTAGGAAACAACTGAATCAACTGCAGAATAGTTGAAGCACATAATCCGTCAAGTCAACCTTATGGTTGGTAGAATTTAAACTTCGGCATTCTTAATTATGCTTGGTAAACAACAAGGATACCACTAGTTTTTTCTATTATCATTTCTTCATCTATATCATTATAATTATGACCATATCAATATATGATTACCATTATTAACATCATTAGTATTTTCTTCCACTATATATATTCATGTATAATCCACCATAACATCACATATTGCTCATGTCACCAACTCTAAGTCATTAATTTTTCCACCACAATTAATTTTAAAATTTAATTTATATACATCATAATAAATGTTATAATTTTTTTCATTATCAATCAATTACAACTGTTGAATCATTAGTAAAATTTATATTTTTAATAATTATTTCTAAAATTACACAGATAATTTGATTTATACTGCCAACAAAATTAAACTATTAGTATTATACTAATTTCTAATTAGATTAATTGCTATGGCCATTATCATCATTGTTGCCACGAACATATCCATGATCAACATAACTTTTTTAGTGATCCTCATTATGGTTTGTGAAAAGTAGTAGTGGCTGAAAATTTTCATCTATGAAAATTATAAAATGCGAATGAAAGGTAGTTGTTGCACGTGAATGTACCCAATTAGATTTCCATTTAATCTAATGTCACAACTCCCAAGGCCTCTCCTTTCTTTTGGGACACGTTGGTGCGACCATTTCATTTGGAGTTATACGAGTTTAAACGAAGAAATATAGTCTTCGTAAATGGTCTAATATTGATTAGATCTTAAAAATAATTTAAAAATAATAAAAAACTTAACCACGATTGATAATAATTTTTAAGAGTTTTAATTTATAATCCTTATTTTTACAGATAAAATGAAGAATTTAATTAATATCAATTCTATATCAGATATATATATAACCAGATATATATAACTAGTAAATCTCATAATCATTTAAGTCATGATCAACCAGTATTATTTAAGTTATAATCAATGCATTTGAATATTTTTTTTTTAACATTGGACTTTAAATCTTTAGATGTGTTACTGGTCTAATAATAAATTTATACCATACTTTGATATCTTTGGATTCAAATTGTGCTTTAGTGAAATTATTAACTAATTTTCTAATTTTGTTACATCTAGATTCGGTCTTCTTCCATAGACTATAATTTGGCTGTATTTATTCGATATCATTGATATTGATGTTGTGGGAAAGCTAAAAAGTAGAACTACAACTCTCTTAAGTTGAGGCCAAATCCAAATTAGGACATTCCAACGGTCAAAAATACATTTTATTGGAGCTGGAAGATTTACCACGAGATTTTGAGTTTTAACTCAAGTAATTAGTTGTTATTGGATTGATTAACACTATTTGGATTCAACTCTTTGTCTAACCTTCTAAGTACTTAAATTAATTAATCTAAATAGACATTATAAATTCACTAAAGAGCCAAACGAGGCACTTATATCATATAGACTTCTCTAAAAATATCTATAGTTTCGAGTACGCTCCAACTCTCCAAAGGAAATATTTAAATTACACCTCAGAAGAGTTTAACACAGGAGTATAAGAGAAAAGAAATGAATTAAACACATTAGATAAGTCACTATCTCAATTATCACTACGAGAAAACCTATTTTACAGCACTTTTTTTAAGCCATTTACAGCGCTTTTTCAAAAAAAATAAGCGCTGTAGCATCCAGCGCTGTAAAAGATACAACATCGCTTTTTAAAATAAACAAACGCTATAAAATAGGTAGATATATTGCGCGCTTGTTATACTCATTTTAGAACGCTTTTTGGAAAAAGCGTTGTAAAAGGTGCATTCAATAGATACATTATTATGCATCTATTAGTGTGTTTCTCTGAAAAAGCGCTGTAAAAGGTGCATTCAAAAGATGCATTCAAAAGATGCATTATTATGTACCTATTACAACGCTTTTTCTAAAAAGCGCTGTAAAAGGTGCATTCAATAGATGCATTATTATGCACCTATTACAAAGCTGTCTTTTAATTTTTTTCAAAAATCTTTTTCATCTAGAATCAGTTCACAATCAGTTCACACAATCATTTCACAATCAGTACACAATCATTACACAACAACAAAACTATATAACTTTATAATTTAACTTTATAACTTTACATATTTACACAATTAGTTCACAACATATTCATATACATATTCACATATTGACAACAACACATAACTATATACATATTCATATAACTACATATTCACAACTTTTCAAATGTGCCTATTCATATACATATAACTATCAGAACTACACATAACAGAACTACCATATATTCATATAACTATCCCTTGCAGCATGCCATTTCCCAGCAAATCAAATAATTTTCATTTCAATCACATACTGACATCAATCTTCCTTTATTTCAATTAGATCTCTTTCAGAGTATGTTGGACTAGAATTGTCAAAGTACTGTGCGATATAAAAATCGAACATAAATAAGTTAGAATCAAATATATACATAGTTTATATATGAAAATCAAATAATGAAAATACCGTACCGTTTATGGGATTATAGTTTGATTCATATCAACAATCTCCTTCATGAATCGCAATATATAGTACCATCAGTCGATGTTGTTAGTTTGACGAGGGCACTATAAAATAAAACATATAAGTTAATAAATATTTGTGCATTAATAGTAGTATAAGTTCAACATGCATTTTAGTGATACAAAAAACTAATAAATACAATACCTGAAAAACAGAAGAACAATAGGGTTTCGACGCAGAAATACGAACAAAGAAGAACAACGCAGAAATACGAACGATTTCTAGGAGAGTATGGTTCGTAGAAACAAAGATGGTTCGCAATGACAAGGAGAATGAAGAGGAAACAAGCGTATGAAGTTTACGTAATGAGGGTTAGTAACAAGACAATATTGTTCGTAGGGTTCGCAATGAGAAGGAGAATGGAGAGGAGGATGAAACAAGCGTATGAAGTTTACGTAATGAAGAGGAAACTGAAGCGGTTTAGGGATAGTATTGGAATGAGAGTTGGTAGGGATTGTAACAAAGATGGAGATGGTTGGCAATATGATTCGTATGAACAATAGGGTTCACAATGAGAAGGACAATGAAGAGGAGGAGGACTTGAAGCGTAGGGAAGGACAAAGAGGAGGAGGAGGACTTGAAGAGGAAACTGAAGCGGTTTACTGTTATATATAAAACCCTATTACAACGCTCGTTGAAATAGCGCTGTAAAAGACCTCCTTAACTTGGTTTTTAAAAGCCTATTACAACGCTCTTTGAAAAAGCGTTGTAAAAGATCTCCTTAACTTATTTTTTAAAAGCCTGTTACAATGCTCTTTGAAAGAGCGCTGTAAAAACATCCTTAACTTAATTTTTAATAGCCTATCACAGGGCTTTTTAATATTAACTTTTTATTTGAAGTTAGTTATTTAATTAATATTATTTCATTTTTATTTTGATAGTGACGTTATTGTATTGATTGAGAAGAGTTGTTATTTATTCATAACTTTCAAGTCAAACACTACTCTATATAAAGTAATTATATAATGTCTTTTTAAATATAAATTAGTATTTTATACATTAGTATTGAAAAAAGTTAAATTTAGTCCAAAAAAAGGTTAAATGGTTATAAAATATTTTCAAAAAATTAAAATTTTATTCTAAAATGTCGAATATATTATTTTTACAGTTTGTTATAATATTATTTTTAAAGTATAATGTTAGTAAAATTTGTTAAAAAAAGTGTCAGTAAAATATTTGTACTAGTGTAAAATTTTTACTCAAATTAAAATGTTATCTTTTTTTTATTGTAGTTATTTAATTTGTTATGATTTATTATGTTAGTAAAATGTTATTTTCTTAAGATATTGTAAATTTTTTCAAAAACCAAATAATACGTATTTAAAAGAAAGCAAGTTCATAATATTGATTTAATTATGTAATATGTAATATTATATATATAAAATGCGTTAAGAATATTTTCAAAAGACATAAAACGTTCATATTTTTAAATGCTATAGTAGAGTTGTAAAAAAAAATTAAATAGAAAATTACGTTGTTAATGTATATATGATAAATAAAATTTAAAGTATGTGAAAAATGTATTCATTTTAATGTAATTATTTTTTAAAAAATATAAGTTAATTTTTAATAGCCTATTACAGCTCTATTTGAAAGAGCGCTGTAAAAGACATTCTTAACTTATTTTTTAAAAGTCTATTACAACACTATTTGAAAGCACGCTATAAAAGACCTCCTTAACTTATTTTTTAAAAGCCTATTCCAACGCTTTTTCAACAAGCGCTTTAAAAGACCTCTTAACTCATTTTTTAAAAGCCTATTACAGCGTTCTTTGAATGAGCGCTGTAAAAGACCTCCTTATTTTATTTTTTAAAAGCCTATTACAGCACCCATTCAATGAGCGTTGTAAAAGACCTCCATAATTAAATGACCTATTACAGCTAAATATTAAAATGCTCAATTCTGGCAGATCAAACAATAAAATTACATGAACTCAGTTCAGATTACATAGATTATATAAAACAATTAAACACATTAAGATGTCCTTCTTCTTTTCCTGGTGGGATTCACATTTGTTTGTCCATTAACGATACGAAACGATGGATTAATCCAAATTCCCTCATCATGATCATCTCTAAGATATAAATATCATCAATTGAATCAATTTTATGTGGTTGTGAGGGTTCTTAGGGTTAGGACAATGTATTAAATTTGTTTTTATTTATTTAAAGTGAATGATTTTTATTTAAAGCGCAAGCCTTTTACAGCGCTTGTATAGAAAGCGCTCTAATAGGTCATTTAATTATATGAAAGCGCATAAATTTTACAGCGCTTTCAAAAAAAGCGCTTTAAACGTCATGTAACATAAGGTGGGAGCGCTTTATTTTACAGCGCTTGTGTTTAAAGCGCTCAAAAAGCGTTGTAAAAACTATGGGAGGGCGCTTCAATTTACAACGCTTTTACAAAAAGCGTTGTAAAAGGGTTTTAAGCATTATGTGCAAGCACTATGTGACCCATATGACCCTACAACAGCGCTTGTCAAAAAAACGTCGTTGTATCCTCCGTTATTTTTAAAAAATTCTACAACAGCGCTTGTATTTAATAAGCGCTGTAAAAGACGCGCTATAAAATATCATTTTTGGCGTAGCGTATATATATGAAGTTAACAATAAACATCTATTTCGAAAAGACGAAATCAATAATCGTTTAAATTTTAAACAATTTATAAGTATTAGTTCATGATAGACGTGGTCCATAGTAATAATTATATAATTTTTTAACATATTTAAATGCATCGTAGCATATAGGGTTTTTAACCAATCTTGTGCATCCAATAAGTTCATTTGTGCCATTGGATGAACATTTAGGTCATTTTCGTCCTCCCTAGTCTTATTCTTGTCCAATTAGGGTTTTTAACCAATCTTGTGCATCTAATAGGTGTGTTTGTATCATTGGATGAACATTTAGGGCATTTTTGTCCTCCCTAGGCTTATTCTTGTCCAATTAGGATTTTTAACCAATCTTGTGCATCAAATAGGTCTGTATGTGTAATTGGATGAACATTTAGGTCATTTTCGTCCTCCCTAGGCTTATTCTTGTCCAATTAGGATTTTTAACCAATCTTGTGCATCCAATAAGTTCATTTGTGTCATTGGATGAACATTTAGGTCATTTTCGTCCTCCCTAGGCTTATTCTTGTCCAATTAGGGTTTTTAACCAATCTTGTGCATCCAATAAGTTCATTTGTGTCATTGGATGAACATTTAGGTCATTTTCGTCCCCCTAGGTTTATTCTTGTCCAATTAGGGTTTTAAACCAATCTTGTGCATCCAATAAGTTCATTTGTATACCTACAGAAGTCTATAGTAACAACATTAAAAACTGTTGGTATAGGTAACATATACCTACGGACAAATTTTTTACTATTGGTATAGATGTCTTATAGCCACAATTTTGTTTATTTGTAACTAATTTCTATAATAACACCTAAATCCGTAGGAATAGGTATACTTTTTTGGTTTTTTTTTAAAAGTTTTTAAAAACATCAAATAACAAAACTAAAATTGATAGCATTTTTTAAGAAGTTACTTGTTAACAACAACAAAAAAAGAGGCACCAACAAAAAATTCCCCCAGTTTTTGTTTGGTGAAATTTTTTTCATCTACCCAAAATTCTGGATTGCCGCCTACAAAACCCCAAATTTTAGGTTAGAGCCAAAATACTTAAATTACTTATTTTATCATTGGAATGCCTAAATCCTCTTAGTCCTGCAACATCAACGCCACGAATAGTAACAACAACAACCATGACGACGACAACAACCACTTGCAGGATGGCAGCGCTATTCCTTGGCTACAGCAACTGTTGTGACGACATCGCCTCCTCTCTCACAATCTATTTCACACCACCCCATCATTTCTCTATCGGTACGTTTTTTCGTTTTAGGGTTTCCGTTTTTCATCAATCGGTAACAATCAATGAATCGATTATGAAATAAACACAAATTAACGAGTAAACACAAACTATCAGGAACTGAATCTGGCATTGGTATTGCGTTTACCCTTATTTGTTCATGCATTGGTACAGGTTTTGAGCTAAAGGGAAACTCAACTAAAAGGTTTCGAGTTCTTTTGTTTATCATTTCATTTAAATCTATCGTTACTGAATTGTTTACTGTGAATACCTATCTTTCACCTTGTATCTCAATTGGTGATGTTGTTAGTTGTGCTTGGATTTTTTTCTTTGGTTTGTGATGGTGCTAGAAATTAGTGAAGATGTATTTTTCCCTATGAAAACAAAAAAAAAACTTCTCGAAGCTAAAACATAGTATTATAATGCTAGATTTGGATTTCTAAATGATAAGGAACTAATGAACTAAATGTTAATCTGTTGAAAATTGTTTTTGTTAGTTTTAAGTTGCCAAATAAAATTAACTTGCTCTGATGTAGTAAGTAATGTTGCATTTGATGAGAAAAGGGCCTAAACGAGTTGGAGCCGCATATTAATAAAATAATTATGGAGCATTAGTGCTTGGCACATTTTTCTCCATTCTGTTGCTCATGGATGTCTTAAATATTGTTTGAGAATCCTATAGCTTGCATTTGTGGAAGAGATGTATCCTTTATGTTTTTAGATCTGACCTGTTTGATTGTAAGAAAAAGTCTCGGTTAATTGTTTACTGCAAATTTGGAGTATGGAGACCAGTAAATCTTTTTTGTTTAGTTACAATGCAAATTAGGATAGTATACTGCTGTAAATAGTATTTGTTGTTGCCGGTTATTATTTTGCAAATTGTGTGTACACATGGTAGGCAAGTTTATCTGGTTTTTCTCTTCTTTACTTTTATTTAATCTACTACTTACTAGAACCCTTTGTTCACGAAATGCATTTGTCGCTAAACTATTTACGTAAAGAAGCAACTTTTGAAGACAATTTCCTCTACATTTATTTTCCACCCACAACACTTAATAGTTATCTCTCTATTTGGCTTAAGTTGTGTTGGATTGAAGACATGATAATAATTTATGGCTAACAATTTCTCATAATCATCATGATACCACTTAGATAAGTTATATTATGGCTGATGATTTCTATTTGGCTTAAGTTGTGTTGGATTGAAGACATGATAATAATTTATGGCTAACAATTTCTCATAATCATCATGATACCACTTAGATAAGTTATAGTACGGCTGATGATTTTTCTTTATAATTGTGCATGGTTATTATGTTGTACGATGTTATGTTGAAATAAGAACTATTCTAGTTGCAATTGAGGTGCTGAACTACCATCCATTGGTTGAGGTATGTTCCAATTTCTTCATGAGTATTTTTATTTTGCTTCTAATTTACAATGGTTTCTTGATAAGAAGTAATAGAAAAATATTTGGATATCATTTTGTCTAAAGAAAGTTTATTTTCACTTCATTTCATGATTATAATTTTAATCACACTAAGCATCTAGGTTATTTGGATTTCACTTCATTTTGGATTTTCTATTCACTTCATTTTGTCTAATTTACAATGGTAATACTTGTTCTTAATCACTACTAAGCATCTAGGTTATTTGGATTTTCTATTTTATAACTGAGCATTAAATATATATTCTCTTTAATCTACTTCTATTTTCAGTTTCCACCAATGTCAACGTTTTAGGCATGTCCACACTGTATCATATAAGATTGTTGGAGATAATTGAAGTTGAATTTTATCCATGTTAGTTGTTACTTAGAATGACGAAATACAAGTTGTGAGACAAGTATATCATATTTGATTAATCTTCCTATGTAAAATACAAGTTGCTTCATAGGTCCAATGCTGATATTTTTCATATTAACATCTTTTATTTGTTGAGATAGGTTCTTATGCTTCTAGTGCTTTTAACCATTTCAATTCTCTTAGTCCATACACCTATGAAGATAATGAAAATGACATTTAGTTACTATTAAATAATTCTTATTAAAATTATTAATTTCTTTTGTTTTTTAGGAGTAATATTTTTTATGTTGAATTGAATATTTATTCATTTGTATTTTTTTATTGCTTGTAGGTGAAGATTTAAAATTAATTTGCCGTTGAAGAGAGAGTTTTGGCAATTAAATGGATATTTAATTTTGTTGTTGTTGAGATTGTTATATAAAACTTTGTAAGCATATTATTTTGTCAGTAAGACACTTCTTGTATTATTAGTAAATACTCTAAAGTTAATATGATTTAGCTATTTTTGATATGCTTGTAAGAGTTTTTGTTAATTTATAATATATATGATGAGAAACTTTTATTTTATGATGAGAAACTTTCATTGTATATTTATATTTGGTTAATTTTATAAAATAAATTTTAAATTATTATATAATTTTGTTGATAACAAAAATTAATATTTATAATAAATAATTACTTTAAAAACCTATACCAACAGAAAAAAGTTGTCATTTAAATGTATAGCAACAGAATCAAAACCGTAGGTATAATTTTTATAAATTATGGCTAAAGTATATACCAACATTAAATATCCGTAGGTAAAATCAAATGTTTACCGCAACGGAAAACATTCTGTCACTATACTCTATAGCCACGGCGAAAATCCGTAGGCATTGGGCGATTATATACCACGAAAAAAAACCCGTCGGTATAGGTAATTTTGCCTATCCCTACGGTTTTTATACGTTTACCTACAGATTTTCACTGTCGCTAAACGTTCAATTTCTTGTAGTAATTTTGAACACCTCTAGTCCTTATAACTAAGATGGCAGAGCAGGAACGTCAGCTAAGTAGTGGTGCCACTGTTGGAAATTTCTAAAGGTGTCAAGGCTGGTGCCATCCTTTTCTTCCCAGTTCTTGGTATCTCTTGTGTGGTAAGTCATTCATTTCTTTTTAGAGTAATGATATTTAAACACATTTTTTTGACACAAATATACGTGGCCTCCACACAATCCTCTCTTCATTTAATTTCCCCTTTTTTTACTTTCTCTCTTACTTTATCCAATGTTTATGATTCCTTTCTTATGACTTACGATCCCACCATATTAATGAAGTATAAGTGGTTAATGACTTATTTTTGCAAATGATAGTGCAAATGTCACACAAATAGTTTTTCTGGATGCAAATGTAATCCTTGATAACTTAAAAAATACATTGATTTGAATAATACTCAAACATTACAACCACTTAACTAAATAATACATTAAATTATTTAATTTTAATATATTAATATAACTATTAGAAAATTTCAATATATTTTTTTTGAAAGCTTCAAAAGAAAAACACATCATTTAATATATATCCCACCCCATTAAACATAAGTAATTAGTGGAAACTGCCAGAAGCAATGGTAGCCTTAGCCTCATGGTTTAGGTGTAGGCAACAAGACAATTGCCAATATTGCACTAACCACAGCAGCCACTGCACCCGCCACAAAAGCAGGCAAATTACCACCACCAAAAAGAGCATCCCATGGTCCACTTAATGTTGACACCACCATCTATATATAAAATTAGATCAAATAAATAATATTCATACATATGTACTATATAAAACAAAGTATATACATATATATATATATATATATATATATATATATTCCTACCTGTGGTACCACAATGGCAAGATTCAAGACTCCCAAAGATAAACCTGAATATTTTGAAGTAAAAGGTCATATAATTCATTCGCGCATGTTCAGTAAAATTTTGTTTAATTCAGTTTATCTGATATAACTTAAACCAAATTTTAAAATTGTAGTTAATTATATTATAAAATTAAATATAATTTTAAATATGATTTAAATTAGATACTTACCAAACTAAATTAACTACATATAAATTTTAATTTATTACTAGTGTTTTATAAATAAATAAATAAAATCAATGAGACACTACTAAAGTTTTGTTTACCTTGTCCAGCCCCTGAAGCGCTGCAGTATATTGATGCTAGAGCAAAAGGAACACTGAAGGTAATCTGGACAACAAACAGTAAAAATTAATCAGTAAATAAATTACGTAATAAAATATTGACTGGACGTGGGCTCCAGTAATTTACAGCACCACTTCACGTGATGATGATAAAAAGAAATGAATGACTTACCGCACAAGGGATACCAAGAACTGCGAAGAAAAGGATGGCACCAGCCTTGACACCTTTAGAAGGATTTCCAACGGTGGCACCACCACTTAGCTGACGTTCCTGCTCTGCCATCTTAGTAATAAGGACAGTCATTGCCAAACCAATAGCAAGAATAATATTAACAATACCCCAAAGTCTCTTAATTCCTCCAACCATTTTTCCCAAAGGTTCAACAGCCAAAGACATTAATGCAAGAACAACAGCATTAAGCATAAGTCCTAAAGAACCAAATCTCACACCAGTGTCATATGCCTTCTCTCCTGCTTCTCCTCCGTACACTTCACGACCCATCCAGTCTGTGTCGAACAAGAAGAAGGGGAACCATGCGATCCAATTCACACATGTCACCAACATCAACATCCACATCGGTTTCTTCAACTCCTTCAATGAATGGAACAATTGTCCGAAACATGATACTTGTTGGTCGTCGTCGTCGCTCACCTCCGATTTCATCCGAGGTTTGTCTTCCACGTAAGTCAGAGCGATTCCGGCCAGTATTGTTATGAGGAGGATGGAGAAGAAGAAGCAACTTTTAAGATTGGCGCAGAAAATGTTGCATGCCGCGGTTTCGGTGAATGGGAAGATTTTGTATAGGCTGCTGTATGAACCAGCTGCGTATCCCAAAATGTTTCCGACGGCCATGAAGAATGAAAAGAATGCGTTAGCTCTTCTTGTCATTTTTTCATCGCCGGCTGCTAAGTCCGCGAGGAAAGCACGACATGGTCCTTGAAGCATGTTGTTTGCTACGTCAAGGATCCAGAATCCGACAACGAAGAAAGCAACAGCTCTTGGTCTAGTTTTCTTCGAGAGATTGTCACCGAACGAGTGACCGAGGTCAGCGGCGTAACCAATAAGAAAGACAGCGATGCCGACAGCGACTGAACCACAAAAGATAAATGGACGACGGCGGCCGAAGCGTGAGGTGCTTCGATCACTATAATAACCAGCAATGGGTTGCACAAGAAGACCAGAGATCGGACCACAGAGCCAAATAAAAGCTGCCCATACGTGCGGAACACCTAGCGATTGCACGTAAGGGGTCAACAATGAGAGTTGTAGTGCCCATCCAAACTGAACACCAGCAGCGATGGACGCTACTGCGATCATTTTACGAAGTGGGCTACCAACAGGTTGAACACAATCTAATTCAAGGGAAGAACCCATGGGGTCACCATGGTTGCTCTTGCTGGGAGATGTAACCTCCATGGTGCAAGACCTAGAGAGAGAAAGGGAGAAAAAATTATTGTGCTTTCCCACTATTTCTCTCTGAATGAGGCCTTAGAGGAGGGAGAATTGGTGAGAGATGGTTTAGAAATGATGTAATCTTGTGAATTTATAATGAGGGAAGAGTGGGATAAGGACAACATGATTTTTATGAAAGGATATGTTTTTGTGGTAATTAATTCATAATGGCTTGTTCAAGTAGAATTTGAGAGTTATTAAAAAATGTAAAGAGATGGAACGGAAGGACACAATAGCAACACTTAAAATTTTAAGGGACTAAAATAACACAAAAATAACTTAAAAATCAAAATAAAAATAAAATAAAAAATAAAAAGAACATTGATGTTGTGCGGTTATGCCAAATTTTATGTTTAGGGGTTTCCTTGCATTCCTTCATGACTACCACCATGTGCCATTGATTGTACATGGTTGTCCTCTCATTGCCAATGCAAAAAATCACATGTTGATCCATTCCTTTATGTTCTCATACACTACAAAACCTTCTGGTCAAATTTAGGCATGGTAATTGGATAGGCAGGTTTTGCCTTTCCTCATTTTTCATCCCTACATCCGACTAATCAAATAAAATATATCTTCATTTTTTATCGAGCGTAAAATTTAGATGTCCATTCGCGCTTGCAACAGGTTTGAGTTTTTTCACCCACGCGGCACCCATTCATATCTATAAAATTATAAATATTAAGTATATTCAATATGTACATGTGTATAAAATTTAAAAATTACAATAATATTACTAGCGGAATAGGTTCAGGTGCGGATGCAAGGTGATATCAACACCGCAAAAACATCCACATCCTGCCTTCGAATTTTAATTTCGGGGAAAAATATGGAGGATTAAAAGAAAAAGTCATGTGACTTTTTTTAAGTGGTCATGTGTCACTTAAATAACTCTTAATCATGATCATCAATGGTTGTATAGTCAAAATTTAATCGTCTCCTCTAATGTTAAAACTACTCTCGTTTGATATATTTATTTAAATCTCTTCAAAATTTAATCATCTCCTCTAATGTTAGACTTATATTTATTTAAATCTCAGATGTGCACGATATGATAATATGATAGATCTATGATAAGATATAAAGTATGATCAAGATAATATAGAATAATAATAGGATAAATATTATCCTACCATATGTTTGATATGCACATAATAATAGACAATTTAATACTAATTTTTCATGTCATGTGTTTAATACACACTATATCATGACATAATATAATATATGTCATATTAAAATGACAAAAAATTTATTGTGAAACAATTATATACTATATTTTTTAAATAAGCTTAGACAATACTTTTAAATATTATAAATGAACAAAAATACTTAAAAAAATTAAATAAGTGTTGAATGAATTTTATATTTAAAAAACTTCATTGACACTACTAAAATAAAATTTAAATTTATTTAAACAAATCATTTATAAAATAAATAATTATATTTTATTGGTTGGATAAGCTCAATAAACATATGATATATATTATAAGTAAATGAAAAAAATTACTATTTTAAAAAAAATTATTTATTTTAAAAAATTTAAATGAATACTCATAATTTTTATAATTTTGAACAATAACTTATCAGTACATATAAAATGAAAAAACTACTATTGTTATAAATCGTAAATATTTTTTTAATTAATGATTAATATTTTAAATTTAAATTTAATATCAAATTCTTTTTTTTATTTATATTTTATTATATTTTATTAGATTTTAATTTATTATTTTGAATTTATATTTATAAGGGTCATTGAGTAAATTATTGTTCTCATCACATATTCATGATAACAAGTAGACATGGCAACGGAGCGGAGCGGGGTGAATTTTATGTTCTCTCACCCTGCACCTGACTAGTCCGGGAAAATCCTCACATGTCCCTGTTCGGATATGAAATTTAGATCTCCAACTCCGCTTGAGATGGGGTTCGGATTTTCCTCATCCGCACCTTTTCATATATCTAAAATAAAAAATTTAAAAATCATATTAATTATAAATAATATAATAAAATAATTATTATTATACAATAATAAAATTAAAAAATACTACAATCATATTTTTTGTATAAAGAAAATATTAAATATGTAAACGTATATAAAATTTAAAAATGATAATTATATTACTAGTGGGGCTAGTTCGGCTGCGGGGTGGGCATCAATACCCCAAACCCATACTCACCCTTGAGTTTCAATTCCGGAGAAAATCCGCACCCAATCAAAGTGAATTTTCCCTGTCCAAATTGAAACAGGTTTGGGTGAGTACCCGCATATGCATATTTTGTTGTCATCCTAATAAGAAGTATAACTACATAAACAACATATGATAATTCAAGGATATCTTATTATATCTTGTTGGTTCATCAAACACTGGATTAAGATAGAATATGATAAATATAGCATATCATGTCTCTTATCATGTCCCTCAAATGAGTCACTGATACATAATATCAAAAGGCAGAATAGTCATTGATAGATAGTGTCCTTGAATGGAAGGCACCTAAGTTAGTGACTGAAATTAGAAGATTTATGGGTTTAGCAAGTTATTACCATAGATTGGTCGAATAATTCTCCATGTTAGGTTTGTCTCTATCCAAACTAACTTATAAAAGTTAGTTGTCTGTACAGAATACTCAATGTGAGAATAGTTTACAAAGCTCAAGAAAAAATTAATCTCAACACAGATATTAGTGTTACCTAACTCAAACGAATCCTTTGTAGTTTAATGTGATGCACTTAGTTCATGTTAGATTGGATTCTCATGCAAAATGGGGAAGTAGTAGCTTATGCTTTTGAACAACTTAAGATTCATTAGAGGAATTACCATAATCGCGATTTAGAGTTAGTGTCATTGTGTTTGTACATAAGATATAGAGGCATATATTGTATGGATTTAAATTTCAATTTGCAGCAACCAAAGAGTTTGAAGTACCTTTTTTACTTCAAAGAGTTGAACACAAGACAATGTGGTTGAATAGAAATTCTAAAGAATTTAGATTTTAAGTTTTGTCATCACTCGAGAAAAGCTAATATATAGTTGTAGATGCTTTAAGCTGAAAATTTAATATGTCTACTTTAGCGGTTAAGCATACTAATTCTTTATGTGTTACTAATTATAAAACTAAAGTCACAAAGGAATAAAAGTCAAAGAGCAATCAATACAAAAATACAAGACATAAGATACACCAAAAATTACAATATTTTGATCGAACAACAATAAAGTGGCTATAATACTATGATACCATGTCGAAGAATCGGATACTATTTTAATAATTATATATACAAATCACAACATATAAAAAATAAATAAGAATGAAGAATATTATGATTCCTAAAAAAAAAAAGATGAAAGCAAGCTAACTATTTTTTGTTTAGGTTTTTAATTGTCAACAACATAATAGAATATCTCAATCCATAACTAATTTAAAACAAAATCTATTCATATTCATTAATTGACTATTCAACATAATTAATGTATTAATAATAATTTATAATATTTAATTAATTCAACAAAAAAGTAGACCTAGTCTAATGTATATTACGATTATGTGGTTGTACAAGTTACACACCTATTAGATATACAAGATTGGTTGAAAACCCTAATTGGACAAGAATAAGACTAGGGAGGACGAAAATGACCTAAATGTTCATCCAATGACACAAACACACTTATTGGATGCACAACAATGGTTAAAAACCCTAATTGGACAAGAATAAGCCTAGGGCAGACTAATTGACCTAAATTTTTATCCAATGACATAAATGAACTTATTGGATGCACAAGATTGGTTAAAAACCCTAATTGGATAAGAATAAGCCTAGTGAGGACGACAATGACCTAAATGTTAATCCAATGACACAAATGAACTTATTTGATGCACAAGAATTGTTAAACACCCTAATTGGATAAGAATAAGCATAGGGAGGACGAAAATGACCTAATTAATAACCAAAAACTGAACCAAACTGTAGAATTGAACTGAACCGAACTGTGTTTTGAACTGAACTGATTTATAAAAATTGAGAAACAAACTATTTTTGAATTGATTTTTTTAAACTAAAATTGAAACCGAACTAGTTTTCAGTTTGAAAAAAACCGAACTAAACTGGTTTTTAGTTTCAAAAAAACTAAACCGAACCGATTTTTATTTCAAAAAACTTGAAGCGAATTTGTTTTTTTAGAATTAATTAGGGGTAATTATGTAAAACTTGGTCTATATAAACAAAAAAACTAAGTTAAACATGTTCGATTCGGTTCAAAGTAATAAACCGGTGCACCAGTTTATAAAACAGTTCGGTTCGATTTTTTGAACTGAAAACTAATTTGGTTCAGTTTTTTCAAACTAAAAACTAGTTTGATTCAATTTTCAAACGGTTCTGATTCAGAATTGAACTTTGCCCACCCCTAATGAGGACAGTCATTGCCAAACCAATATTTTTTAGAGAAAAAAAAATATATAATAATTGAATTGATTATTTAAAACAGATTTAAAGATTAAAATGACTACTCTCTTTCGTAAAATAATTATCACTTTTGATTTCAATGTAATTTTAATTATTTTATTCATAATTTTCCTAAATATATTTTATATAATTTTTTTAAATAATATTTTAAAGTATTGCAAATGATAGACGATTAACTTGGGGTGCCAATATAATTTGGATGTAATCATGTAATATATTTGTACTCTATTTTTAGAAGAAAAAAAATGATTTTATTTCAATTGTACCTTCTAATTAATAAAATTTACACTACTCTCAATATTTTATTTTCACTTTGCACTTATTGTAATAAAAATACACTAATAAATTATAAATATAAATTAATAAAATTGCAATTTATTTATTTATTTATCATATTTTCTTAAGCTATGTAAAATTGTCAAATATTATAAAACAACAAAGATCGAGAGTAATAAAAAAATATTTATCATATATTTTGTTATTTCTATACATTTATAAGTAGGTTGACCTCTGATAATTATTCATACGTTTAAACATAAAAATGATCGTTTATTTATTTTTAGTAAATGGTCATGTTTATTTGTTTAGATGACAAAAAGAAAAGGCATTAATTGAAAATAAAGTGGTATGGACTAAGGAGTATGGAAGTGTGTAAAGTAGTGTTGTGTTTCATGAATTTCAAATTTCCACACACTATCCATTCTGGTTGGTTTGCTTGAATTGCACGAGATGAGAGACTAAGGCCATTTCTTTATGCTCTTACTGCTATGTATAACGTGGTGCAAATTTCGCTGTCCACGCGCTTCAAGAATGAAAATTAATTAATCAGCATACAAACGCGTGGTGTTGTCCTAATAGTACGTTTTTTCCTAAGAAATTGTGTGTGCTTTGAAAAAACGCAGGAATGGGCTTATCCATCCCGGGTCAGATTTAATTTGACATTTACAATTTTCAATTTTTATTCACGACAGATTTAAATTGTATATGTTCTTGATTATGCTAAGGTCCAACTCGTAAAAAGCAACAACCAAAAGTTTCAAGTCACACGTTTTATGAAAGAAGGAGCTCTCGGTTTAAAATTGTTGGATTTTGAATTTCAAAACTATTTAAAATTCACAATTTATGCCACCGAAGATATTACTGGGTTGAGTCGCGGACTAGGTCGCTCTCTTTAAGACGTTTCGCGGCACTGCCCAAATTGTGCAAGACAGACTATCAACCACGAAGTCCCCAGGATAAAACAGCCCAGATTCACTGTATCGGAGTTCCACTGCACCGTGGAAAACCGTTCTAGAATTACACCCTCAATATGGCAGTTTAAGCCACTCTCAATATGACAATTAAAGTCACTCTCAATATGGTACTATGACCATTCATAACTACGGTATAATAACCGCTCTAAAAACAAAGTGATTACGGCATAGCAACCGCTCTAAAAACAAAAGAACTACGGCATAACAACCGCTCAAAAAACCGAAAGAATTACGGCATAACAACCGCTTTAAAACCGAAGGGACTACGGCATAATAACCGCTTTAAAACCGAAGGGACTGCGGCATAATAACCGCTTTAAAACCGAAGGGACTGCGGCATAATAACCGCTCTAAAACCGAAGGGACTGCGGCATAATAACCGCTTTAAAACCGAAGGGACTGCAGCATAATAACCGCTCTAAACCCGAAGGGACAGAAAGAAAGGGGAGAAGTGGCTCGAAAATTAGGCGAGCAGAATATAAGAGGGAGAAAAGAGAAAGTTGGGAAAAGCATCCAACTTTGGTGTACTTTTCACAATAGCTTGAAACTCATTATATAGTGATGGAAGCAAAGTCACATATGTTTTCTAAACAATGTGGGACTTTAGTATGTATAGAATTGAAACTACACAAAATATGATAGTTTCTCAAAGTGGGATTTCAAAAAATATTCTTACCAATGTGGGACTTGAATTTTAAAAAACAAGTTTCTTCCAATTAAATTTACAAAAAATATTTCTTTCCAATGTGGACTTCAACACATTTTTAAATTCACACTATACATACAAATGTTCCAACAATCCCCCACTTGAATTTAAAAAAAATTTCTTAAAATAGCATCAAGTTAAAAAAAGTTTCTTAAAAATAGCATCAAGTGCTTCTATAAGATCATGCATAAACAAAGGTGCCTTTCGACTTGAACCTTTGCATAGCGAGTAGGATTCAGATTCAACAAGAGTAACCGTAGTTTTGAACTCTATCTCTGACATCAAACCCACACACAACCTTTTCATTAGGTGTATTCTAAAAAGCCCGTGCATTTAGGGCCCTGCACGTGTATCCCAGTCTAGTGAACGCTCTAGGAATTCTGCCTCGAAATTCCATAGGAAGCGGCCCCCACTTCCACATTCACGTAGGTGAGTCTATCAAGAGTACTCCTGTAGCCACTAGGTACCCCACTCCATATAGAGTATAGATCTCATTAAGAGTTTCTATTATCTCATCCTTTTTCGCTTCAGGAATCATGCTTCTCATTTTAAACATAGCATGTTCATCTCATATCACTATGACTTGTTATTACCCATTGAACCTAATTCTTGGGATCTCCAGTCTTTTAGGTCGGGTTACCATCATAAGTGACTCATTTATCTATAGGAATTAGTCCCATCCTTTTGGATGTATTTTGGACTTTCTCTCTAGCTAATCCTTTCGTCAAAGGGTCAGCTAAATTTTCATCAGTGCGTACATGATCCACAATAACAGCTTCTTTCGAAAGTAATTCTCTAATAGTGCTGTGCTTACGACGTATTTGTCGTCTCTTACCGTTATAACAACGATTCTCAATTTTTGCAATAGCCGCGGTACTATCGCAGTGGATCAACACAACTGGTAACGGCTTATCCCATAAAGGGATTTCTGCTAGCAAGCATCTCAACCAGCTTGCTTCTTCACTAGTAGTAGCTAGTGCTATCATTTCAGACTCCATAGTGGACTGAGCCAATATTGTCTGTTCTTCGATTTCCAAGATACAATACCATTCACTATATTAAAAATATAGTCATCAATTGCTTTGGAGTCATCTGATAAGATGTTCCAATCAGCATCATTGTATCCTTAAAGGATAGTAGGAAATCTCCGATAATGTAATCCGAGACTCATGGTCCTTTTCAGGTATCTCATGACTCTTTCCATAGCGTGCCAATGCTCCATACTAGGTCTACTAGTAAACCTGCACAATAATCCCACGACATAGGCAATGTCGGGTCTAGTACAATCAGTGGCATACCTGAGGCAGCCAATGATGCTCGCATATTCAGTTTGTCTAACACCTTCCCCAGTGTAATTGAAAAGTTTCACACTTAGATCATATGGTGTGCAAGCAGGTTTATAGTCAAAGTAATTATATTTCTTTACGATATTTTCAACATAGTGAAATTGATCCAAAGAAATTCCCTTTTCTGACCTAGTAATCTTGATTCCAAGGATTACATTTGCTTCCCCGAGGTCTTTCATATCAAAGTTGTCACACAACAATGATTTCAAGATATTTACAGCATGAATGTTTGAATCAAATATGAGTATTTCGTCTACATAGAGACATATGATACTGCAAATGCCATTATACATTTGTCACTTTCATTCACTTTAAACTCATTCGATATAATAAAGTTATCAAACTTTCATGCCATTTCTTTGGAGCTTATTTAAGACCATACATGGAATTATCTAACACACATACCCCGTATTCTTGTCCTTGAATTACAAAACCTTTAGGTTGCTCCATAATAGATTTCTTCTTCTGAATCACCTTTTAAAAAGTTGTTTTAACATCCATTTGGTGTGTCACCAAGTTAAGAATAGTTGCTAGTGATACAAGTATTCAAATGGATGTCATTCTAGTGAACGGTGGAAAAGTGTCAAATAAATATATATTTTCTCTTTGTCTAAAACCGTTGGCTACAAGGTGTGCCTTGTATCTATCAAGATATCCATCGGGTTTTAGTTTATTTTCCAAAATCCATTTACAACCTATTGGTTTGCAACCAAGAGGCAAGTATATTAAATGTCAGGTTCGGTTAGACTCTAGAGAATCCATTTCATCGTTTATAGCTTTTTGCCATAGATTTGCATCCAATGATTACAAAGCTTCTTTAAGATTTGCAGGATCCTCTTCTAAATTATAAGCCATATATTCTGGTTCATAATCTACAGCAACTCTTACTCTCTTACTCCTTCGAGTTTCTGTTTCGTCTTGTTTGTTGCTTTCAATGTTTCTTGTCGCATGAACTTGACTAAGTTCGCTGCCCCCACTATTTCACAGGAACTTGACTAGGTTCGCTGCCCCCACTATTTCTCGATTTAAAAGGGATTTATTTTCATGGAAGTCAACATCATTTGACTTTATGATCACTTCTGCATTTAGGTCATAAAACCTATACGCTTTGTTCTTTATCGCATACCCAATGAATTCTCATTCATAGGCTCTACTGGCGAGTTTAACTCACTCGGGATCGGGGATTCTGACATAAGCCAGACCACCCCATTTTTGAAAATAAGACAAGTTCGATTGTCTTTTCTTCACTATCTCATAAGGAGATGTTTTGTTTTTAGATTTAAAAACTCTATTCAAAATATAACAAATAAACAATATATTTTCTTCACACCAATGAGATGTAGTACTAGAGTTAAACATACTAGCAACAACTAGTTCAATAGAAGTTATATTCTTTTTTCTTTTCAACTTTACCATTCACTTCAAGTAATTATGGTGTAGTTGTTCCATGTATAATTTCAGACAATTTATAAAACTCATTAAATAAACTAAATCATACTTGGAATCTCTTAATCTTTATACTAAATTGATTTTCAATTTTAGCTGTAAAGATCCTTAACATGCCAAGTGTTTCACTTTTATTTTTCATTTCTTGATAACGTCTCATCAAGTTCACATATGTCAAAGTGTAATAAATCTAAAGACTTAGATTCTCTAACTGCATATTTATGTGAACTCTTGTTATTTTAGCTTGACTATAAAAATCACATTTTCCAAAATCATTTAACAATAACTTTAGAATTAAAACTAAGTTACTTAATTTTGAAATCAGATGTGTTCACATCACATAGTCTAGCATGTCAAAATTAAAATCACACAACATGTAAGCATAAACAGACATTTTATTGATTTCAACATTCAAACAAAAAAGACATATTAAATTTCAATATTTAATTTAAATATGCCATGAATGACGTACCTTAATAGCTTATCTCATGAATTATCTTCTGAATTTTACGGGAGTGTGCCTCCACCTCCACGAATCTATCAGCCTCCATGTGCCTCTATGGATCTGTCAGCCTCCATGTATCTCCACGGATCTGTCAGCCTCCATGTATCTTCACGGATCTGTCAGCCTCCAAGTATCTGTCATCGGACATCTGATACTCTCTGACACTCTAGGTAGCAGTCACAACTTACTTAGAGTATCTCAAACATATCTCGCATTATTGCTGGAACTGAAATAGTTATACAGATCATCAGCAAGTCGATTAAGAATATAATTCTTATCATTAATCTCCCATGGGTTAATTCTCCAACTGTTTTATCATTTTCTATTTGCTTCAAACTGAAACAGTTTATCGAACTGAGAGACAACATAACCAAATCCAGTAATCTCTTCGGTTGACATGGCAGAACGAAACGTCTTAAAATTGTTGGATTTTGAATTTCAAAAAACTATTTAAAATTCACAATTTATGCCACCGAAGATATTACTGGGTTTTGAGTCGCGGACTAGGTCGCTCTCTTAAGACGTTTCGCGGCACTGCCCAAATTGTGCAAGACAGACTATCAACCACGAAGTCCCCAGGATAAAACAGCCCAGATTCACTGTATCAGAGTTCCACTGCACCGTGGAAAACCGTTCTAGAATTACACCCTCAATATGGCAGTTTTAAGCCACTCTCAATATGACAATTAAAGTCACTCTCAATATGGTACTATGACCATTCATAACTACGGTATAATAACCGCTCAAAAAGACAAAAACGAATGGACTACGGCATAATAACCGCTCTAAAAACAAAGTGATTACGGCATAGCAACCGCTCTAAAAACAAAAGAACTACGGCATAACAACCGCTCAAAAAACCGAAAGAATTACGGCATAACAACCGCTTTAAAACCGAAGGGACTACGGGCATAATAACCGCTCTAAAACCGAAGGGACTGCGGCATAATAACCGCTTTAAAACCGAAGGGACTGCGGCATAATAACCGCTCTAAAACCGAAGGGACTGCGGCATAATAACCGCTTTAAACCGAAGGGACTGCGGCATAATAACCGCTCTAAACCCGAAGGGACAGAAAGAAAGGGAGAAGTGGCTCGAAAATTAGGCGAGCAGAATATAAGAGGGAGAAAAGAGAAAGTTGGGAAAAGCATCCAACTTTGGTGTACTTTTCACAATAGCTTGAAACTCATTATATAGTGATGGAAGCAAAGTCACATATGTTTTCTAAACAATGTGGGACTTTAGTATGTATAGAATTGAAACTACACAAAATATGATAGTTTCTCAAAGTGGGATTTTCAAAAAATATTCTTACCAATGTGGGACTTGAATTTTAAAAACAAGTTTCTTTCCAATTAAATTTACAAAAAATATTTCTTTCCAATGTGGACTTCAAACACATTTTTAAATTCACACTATAACATACAAATGTTCCAACAATCCCCCACTTGAATTTAAAAAATTTCTTAAAAATAGCATCAAGTTTAAAAAAAGTTTCTTAAAATAGCATCAAGTGCTTCTATAAGATCATGCATAAACAAAGTGTCTTTCGACTTGAACCTTTGCATAGCGAGTAGGATTCAGATTCAACAAGAGTAACCGTAGTTTTGAACTCTATCTCTGACATCAAACCCACACACAACCTTTTCATTAGGTGTATTCTAAAAAGCCCGTGCATTTAGGCCCTGCACGTGTATCCCCAGTCTAGTGAACGCTCTAGGAATTCTGCCTCGAAATTCCATAGGAAGCGGCCCCCACTTCCACATTCACGTGGTGAGTCTATCAAGAGTACTCCTGTAGCCACTAGGTACCCCACTCCATATAGAGTATAGATCTCATTAAGAGTTTCTATTATCTCATCCTTTTTCGCTTCAGGAATCATGCTTCTCATTTTAAACATAGCATGTTCATCTCATATCACTATGACTTGTTATTACCCATTGAACCTAATTCTTGGATCTCCAGTCTTTTAGGTCGGGTTACCATCATAAGTGACTCATTTATCTATAGGCATTAGTCCCATCCTTTTGGATGTATTTTGGACTTTCTCTCTAGCTAATCCTTCGTCAAATGGTCAGCTAAATTTTCATCAGTGCGTACATGATCCACAATAACAGCTTCTTTCGAAAGTAATTCTCTAATAGTGCTGTGCTTACGACGTATTTGTCGTCTCTTACCGTTATAACAACGATTCTCAATTTTTGCAATAGCCGCGATACTATCGCAGTGGATCAACACAACTGGTAACGGCTTATCCCATAAAGGGATTTCTGCTAGCAAGCATCTCAACCAGCTTGCTTCTTCACTAGTAGTAGCTAGTGCTATCATTTCAGACTCCATAGTGGACTGAGCCAATATTGTCTATTCTTCGATTTCCAAGATACAATACCATTCACTATATTAAAATATAGTCATCAATTGCTTTGGAGTCATCTGATAAGATGTTCCAATCAGCATCATTGTATCCTTAAAGGATAGTAGGAAATCTCCGATAATGTAATCCGAGACTCATGGTCCTTTTCAGGTATCTCATGACTCTTTCCATAGCGTGCCAATGCTCCATACTAGGTCTACTAGTAAACCTGCACAATAATCCCACGACATAGGCAATGTCGGGTCTAGTACAATCAGTGGCATACCTGAGGCAGCCAATGATGCTCGCATATTCAGTTTGTCTACACCTTCCCCAGTGTAATTGAAAGTTTCACACTTAGATCATATGGTGTGCAAGCAGGTTTTATAGTCAAAAGTAATTATATTTCTTTACGATATTTTCAACATAGTGAAATTGATCGCAAAGAAATTCCCTTTTCGACTAGTAATCTTGATTCAAGGATATACATTTGCTTCCCG